>CAUYQV010187447.1:0-23844 GCA_963574575.1 Galagoides demidoff | reverse complement strand
CCCAGCTACTTGGGAGGCTGAGGCAGGAGACTCGCTTGAGCCCAGGAGTTGGAGGTTGCTATGAGCTGTGATGCCATGGCACTCTACCCAGGGGGATAGCTTGAGGCTCCGTCTCAAAAAAAAAAAAAAAAAAAAAAAGAGTATTTAACTCTGGGAGGCCTTCCATGGTCTTTCCCTGGGCAGGACCCTCATTTCTCTGTAGCACTCCAGTACCTTATAAATACTTCCATTACAATCCTGTATCATAGTCTATCATAATAATGTATGCGTTTCTTCCCAGCTAAACTGTGAAGAATGTGAAGGTGACATCCACAGCTCACTCCCTTTTTAACGTCGAGCAGTGAACAGCCGTGGGTGTTTGATTACTGACCTGCAGCAGATAGATGCTCTGGTAGGGAACATCATGTATATTTTCAATAAATGTGGAAAGAAATGAGCTAAAATGGCATCATTTCTGAAGAAGCTCTAAGGAATTTGTTGCTGATTCATTCCCTACTTTAGTCAAAATAGCTGTTGAAACTTCCCTAAGAGGTTCAAAAAACATCACATACAGGAGAGCTACTAAGTCTTATGTTGCTTACCAGGGATATTTCTGTGTAAGGAGTTCTTACCATAACAGAGAATAAAAATTTCCATTATTTTACCCTGGCTGATCTAGTGCTCTTTGATATGACTGAGACAAGTTTGACATAGGCCCAAAATTTCAAAAACTTTACAGAGACAGTGTGTATGTTTTGTTTCCCATTGTATACATAGCTTTGGAATTCAAACTCAGCAGCCAATAAATATGTGCTTAGAGAGAAAAGGAGGGAGGGTTGGGGGAGAGATAGAGAAAGAGTAGAAGGAAGGAAGTAAAAGTTGTCCTTACCCAAACTATGTAACACTGGAGCAGTCCGAGTCCGGGAGAACTATATGTTTATGGGAAAGAGCTCTCTTATCTCAAAATACCTCTTACCTTTGTACCAAAGGAGTGGTACAGGTATTCTTGGCTTTTAGAGGACACACACCCACAAAGAATATTTTTGAGGCTGAGTGTATTCCCTTCACTGAAATTCTCTTTCTTCTATAATTATTTCCTGCCTCACTTTTGAATCTTACCTTGGCTTTGGAGCAAAGGTTTAAAAGTGGCAATAGTTCAATAAAATGTTGTCATAAGGCTTTTCCAATTAAAAGAGTTTTGTGGCAACTACAGATGCATTAAATCATGAAATGAAATAATGAAAGATTTGAGCTAAAAAGATAATATGAAAGATAATCTAATATAAAACCTTTACTTTACAATTGACTTAACTGAGTCCTTGAGAAACTGAGGGACTTGCTGAAAATCACAAATGAAGCCAGAGATGAAGAGAAGAATTTTAATCATCTATCTTCCAGGCCAGGTGTTCTTTCCAAATCCTATCTAAAAAAAAAGCTGAATAAGGCCAAATAGTACATGATGACAGCGAACGAGGCTAAGGTCAAGTTCTTCTGATAGCTTAGACCAAAGAGAAGGCAAAAGGTGACACTCTTGTAGAGTGGTGAAGAGGAAGGTCTTTGAATTTCTGTTTGAATTCTCTCTTTCCAGGATTAATTATGCAACCTTGAGAACAAATGGACCTTTCTGCACCTCAGTGTTCTTGTTTATTCAAGGAGCATGATAAAGGAGCATGTCATCAGACATTTGTTGTGAAAACTAAATGGGAGTGCATATAAGCAATTCTTAACATTGTGTTTGCCACGTAGTAGGTACTCAAGATCACACAGTTATAGCTTAGCACATTTTTTTTTTAGCTAATTTAGCTTGTTGTATGCCTTTAACAGACAAAGAAAAAGATAATTATCTATTTTATTTGTGCAGTCACTAAGTGTGTGAGTTGGAGTGAGCATGAAAAGGGAGCTATGAGTCTGTAGGTCCTCGGTCAGTGTCAGCCTCTACAGGAGGCCCCTCTCCTACCAGGAGCATCTTTCTCCTCCCAGCAGATCTTTCAAGTATGCATTTGTTATGCACCCAGTCCTTTAACTGTAAGCCAGCTACTTCATCTGGTGTACACAGGAAGAAGCACCAATCAGCTCTAATGGTGGAGGAACAGCTAGACATGTTAGGCTGATGCAGAGCTGTGGGGGCTTGGGTCTCTAGGATAACTCTCTGAGATATCAAAAAAAGAATCTGATGAAATGTCATTTTTGCCTTAGGCTTTGACTTATGGTAATAGTCTAATTCCTTCATTAGCACTTTAAATACCATCATGGTTATCATCATCATCAACAACACCATCTCCTCTAAGGCCACTGAAATGCTCTGTTGTCAGTCTAAAAATCCCCTCTTTTGGCACTATGCTCAGATTTTCCCTCATGATTACATTTAGAGCATCTTCTCTCTTCACACATCACATGATCAGAACCATTCTTAGAATACCACGGAGAGGAATGCAGCAAAGCAAATTATGCAAAAAAAAAAAAAAAGTCCACAGTGAAAAAATATCAAAGTGTTAAATAAAGGCAGGATCAGTGTTACTGACTTTTTCTTTCACATCAGACCTGAAATGGCTTGGCCTGGCATTGACCTTGCATTCCTGTCCCCTCCCACTCTTCCCAGTATACCCCCAAATTTGTTGACCCTAGAGAGCCCTTTATGTAATTGCAGAATCACAAGCTCAGCTCAATTTAGTCATTTATTCCACAAATTATATTATATATGCCAGACACTATTCTAAGTGCTGGAGATAGCACAGTGAATAACCAGACAAAAACTTTGCCTTTGCAAACCTTGCATTTAAGGAGGGGTGGGGGGGAGGGTGGAGAACAGACAATAAAGAAATAAACAAATAAAATATATAGTATGTCAGATGTGCTAGACAAGAAGAATATAGAATTCAATTAGTGGAACTAAGACCTTAAATTTTAAATAAGGTGTTCAGGGAAGGCCTCATTAAGAAAGTGACAGTTGAGCAAAGACCTGAGAAAGTGAGGAAGCAAGTGATGGATGGTCTGGAGGGCACGCGTCCCGTGGAGCAGGCCCAGCAGGAACACATGGCCTGGAGATAATTTTTCCAGGATGGGACCATGAAAAATAGCAGGTTTACTGCTAGAGAGGAGGGTTTCATGTAGGCAGAAAGTAATTTTGCCACACCTGGCAGAACTGGTGATAATGAGGTTGATTCCTAGAAATAGCAGTACCTGTATGGAGGTGACGCTACTGACAGAGAAGTGAGAAGGAGCACAAACCCCAGAGTTTGGGGAAAACAGGAACCTCTTCCCACTTTTATTTTTGTTTGTTTGTTTGCTCTTTCTAGTCATTAGAAAGCAAATGTCAGGCCAATCTAATAATTTCTGATCTGTACTTCAGTTTCATCACAAGAAAACCATTCATTATTCCAAGACTAATAGAGCTCTTCCTTGTCCATTTTGCATTGGCCATACAATCACAGTGTAGACTAATGAGGCAGAGTCCAGATCTCAAGGCTTATATAAGCAAACTGGTTAACATAGGCGAAGCTATGGTTGTCACTCAAGCTTCATTAAGTTGGTAAGTGCCAAACTGCACACATATGAATGACAGATTATAGCAATGGATACACACTCAAGTGTTCCAGACCTCTTTATAGGGCAAGAACTGTAGCATAACTTCTGAGGACTAATCTTTCTTCTAGTTTTAAATCAAAAAACACCAAAGAAGTCGATAATGGAACTAACTGAATATCTGAAACAAGAATATTATGTCCAGATGTTTGGTTGGTGTTGAATTCTGACATTGTGTAGTTATGCTACATCATTTGACAACAAAATGTCCAGGATTTCAGACAGAAGTGTCAGTCTACAGCACTGTCAAAGATTTTGAAGATGTTTACAGTTTAAAGAACCCTACATTGTTCATTTTTGCTGAACATGATGCTGTCATTCCTCTTGATCAACTTTTTTCCCTGACCCAGAAGATGAAAGAACACTGCTAAAAAAACATTCTCGGGCAAACTCGTGGATTTGTGCATGGGAAGAGAGAAGGCTATAAGCATGAAGGCAGACCTTATGGTGAAGAGGCAAGAGGAATCTAACAGAGTGGCTGAATCAACACTTCTATCAATGGCAGAATGTAACCTTTTTTTAGAATAGCTTTTTTCCAGAAATTGCTTAGAAATACTTAGACCTCTAGATTTAATTTTTGGTTTACATAAAATGTCATCTTATAAAGTTTTACAATCTTATTTTACTTACATATAATTTCTACTATGAAATAATAATAAAAAACCCTTCTACCTGCCTTCATTCCAAATTTGCTTACAGTCACCTGTCTGTGTAACTTCAGCTTCTTGTAAGGGGCAGCAATATTTCAAAATCCTCTATTTTCCTAGCCTTAAGAAGTATCTCCAAATTTTCCATATTACTAATATTCTCTGATAGAACAGTAGAATAGAAGAAGACTTTAGTCAGGATAGGCTAAGCTATGATAAAATTACAAATAAACCCTAAAATCTCAGTGGCTGAATTAAATCAATATTTTTTTCTAGCTCACACAAAGTTCAACATGTGTGAGGCTTTCTTCTTTCTTCCCATCAACGCGTCATCCGAAATCATTGTGGCAGAGGAGGAGAGAGCTAACTTCCAGCTTAAATCACCTGGAGGGATTCTGCTTACATCCAAAGGTCACCACCCCTTCACACGACCTCAACCTACTTCCCAGGGAGGCTGGGAAATCCACAGGGGCACCAACACTGCTCTCTCAGTTGGCTTTACGGGTAACTGTTAAGAGAAAAACTTTTGATAAATGAAACTTAACAGAGTTTAATTAAGCAAAGACTGAATTGAATTGAAGCAGTTCAGAGGGCTTCCACTACCAGGAAGGGAGTCAGCATTTATGGACAGAAAATGGAAGCGAGGCACAGAAACAGCCTGATTGGTCACAGTTTGACATTTGCATTATTTGAATATGGTCAGCCATTGGCCACCTGTGTCTCTAACTAAAGCTCAGCTGCTGTGATGGGCTTAGATGTGGCTATTTTCTACAAGGGATACTTCTAGTTGGTTTTCAGTTAGTTTGCTACTGACTACCAGTTAGATTGCAGTTTGTTATGTAGGGCCTTGAAGTATAGGTGCAGATTCAGGCAGAATTAGTTTAACTTAACATTTTCCTCAAACCCCTTTGCTCCTTTCTCCCACAAATAGGAGTAGGCTACTGCCCTCCCCTACAGAGAACTAATCCCAAAGCCATGGCATGAAGTTTGAAGTCCATGGTCTCTGAGTGATACTTGTTAATCTCTATCAAGTCTGAATGTGGGTTCTCCCAGCCCACAGGCTTATGAACTTTAAAAAGATGCATTATCTGATCATTCTAGGTAGAGCGAGGGAATGAATACAGAACCTCCACAAAAAAAAAAATGCTTCTATTAAGAGAAGGGAAGAAAGGAAGACACACAGTAATCATAGATCTATAGTTCTGAAATTCCACTGAACGCAATTTGAAGACCCATGGGCGAGGGAAGTTCTTTGATTAGCCCTGATTCTGTCCTAGGAGGGTCTTCTCCTACTTAGCATCTTCTTCAGCACATCTCAAGTGTGTGGGGAATCAGCTCCTCCTCCAGAGTTTAACCTTTACCATCTGCTTCTGCTTATGGACAGCTGAGGACCAAGGCTGCCGTCCATCTCAGAGGATCACAGGACTTTATACTCTGTGCTCATAGTTTTCTGTGGGGACCACCAGTCCTGCAAAAATTCAGTTGACTCTTGATCTCTTTGTTTCCCATCTGTTCCATGTGCTACTAAGCACATCTAAATGTATCCTCTAGATACACTTACCAGATATGCTGTTTTCTTACCTCCATATCAGCTTCTTTCAACTAAATGATGGCTATGTTTATGTTTCAAGTTTGGAGGGGAAAGTCACTCCTTCAATGTGATCTGTGCTCAGACTACTTTATCCACATTTTTACTGGCTGCTTGCTGCTCAAAATCTTTTAAAATTTCACCTTTTACCTTTTGGAATCTAGAAGCAGTAGGCTTTTCCAACTCTACAATGCCTCAAGTTTCTGGACTTGATTTCTGTTTGTAAACCTGTCAGTTTTGTCCTAAACTCATTATTTCTATGTAATATATTGCTGAACACAACCAATAAGCCAACACACAATAAATACTAACATGGTGTTTTCCAACTTTTACCCTAGAGATGTCAGCTCAGTAATGACATGGTCCAATTTGCAGGGAGCAAATTTTCCTAATGTTTTGCCTCTGCATAACATAAATCAATTTTTTTCCAGCCTCCATTAATTTCTTTATTACCTACTGGCCATCCACTAATACAGGGCTACATACTAGCACCTTAAGAGACAAGGGTAAAATTAAAAAGACAAAACCAAGAATTATAGAAACCCTTGTTTTCTTAAAAGTCAACCTCCTAACTTTAGTGACATTAAAAATAAATTTCCAGCTCACACAATGTGTAAAGCATTACAGGAGACCCTCCTCCATTTTACAACTGCGTCCATCTTGAATACCTGCCCTCCAAGGTTGGAGCATATAAGAACTGGATAACCACACTGGAAAACTTCAGGGATGATCTGGAGGTGGCTTTCATTATTTCAACTCATTCTTCATTGGCTAGAACCCCTGTTAATTAACTCCAACCTAACTGGAGGTGAAGTTTGCATATAGATTTAAGGACAGATCTCTTAGTCCCAGTCTCTGTCATATATATTCCAAAAAATACTAAGATTACTAACATTTGATTGTCCCCTCTGAATCTCATGTTGAAACTTAATATCCAGTATTGAAAGGAGGTCCCTTTAAGAGGTGATTGAGTCATGAGGGCTCTGCCTTCAGGAGTGGACTAATCCATTGATGGATTAATGGGTTATCATGGGAGTGAGACTAGTGGTTTTATAAGAGAAAGAGAGACATAAGCTACACGCTCAGCTGCCTAACTGTGTGATACCCTGTGCCATACAGGATTCTGTAGAGTCCCTACCAGGAAGAAGGCCCTCACCAGATGTGGCCCTTGACCATTGACTTCTCAGCCTCCATAACTATAAGAATTAATTATTTATGTATCACCCAGTTTCAAGTTTTCTGTTGTAAGTCAAAGAAAACAGATGAAGACACATATCAAGCTCCAAAATACCCACAAAAATGAATGTGAAGTTTTGGGCAAGTTATTCTACCATTAACTCTTTGTTTCCTCAATTATAAAATAAGCTAATTATTTTTTACACAGAATAATTATGAGGATTTAATATCATGACAAATAAAAGTTCTAGAATAATGCCTGATATAGAATAGTCTCTCCTCAAAAAGGTTTATGAAAAGTGAATAGAATATTTCTGATTTGTTGTAGGGTTTATGCATAGAGATATCATATTCTTATTCAGGACTTAGTGTTCTTTGTAAAATAATCTCAGAAAACAGTTTTGATCATCGGCGCCCATATGAGCTCCATCTCAGAAGTCTGTTGATTGCAACCTTAGTATTAAGGTTTTGGGGGTTTTTTGTGGTGCTCTTGGCATTCCTTCTTGGCATTGCTTTCAAAAGCTCTGATTCAAGTGTAGGTTGAATAACCACTAAAGGATGTAGTAGAGAGGGCTAACCCATAGGCTAAAAGGAAAGATATTGCCTTTGGATTGGTTTTCCCCCAAGGAAGTACTTGGGATAAAGATTTCAGTGCAGTTAGTTTATTTGGGAGGTGATCTCAGGAAGCTTGGTGAAGGAGTGGAACGGAGGCAAGGAAGGAAGTTATGGCAATGAAAGGTGTGTTCTCTTCTCGGTTAACACTGTGGGCAACTGGGAGTTACCTCGGACCTTCTAGGACACTGCAGAAGACTTTATGCTTGTCCCATCAGAGCTGGAAGAAATTGGGTGTTTATCTTATTAATTCTTATCTCTTTATGGTTAAGGATCTTTCCTCACTGATTACTCTCCAGAACCTGCAGGTTTCCTGTGTACAAATGAGCTTGCCAGAGATGCCCCACAGGCAGAATGAAGCAAGATGACTTTGCATATCTGGAAAGTACCTGTAGGTGACCTCTGGAGAAGGCTTGGGGGTATAGGTGGAACCAACAGCACGGAAACTGTTTTTAAAATAATTCTCCTGGGAATGAATCACTGGGGCCGTGTGTCCATATTTTTTTATTAGCTTCTCTTTTTTATTATCACCAATTCTGGAATATACCCTACAAATTATAAATTATAATTTCCAATAAGGAATGAAAAGGTTATACATTGGAAAATTCGCTTATTTCCCCTTCCATTGTTAGGTTATCTCTCTGTGCTAGGTTCTGTCACTTTTGTCCTTCTTGTTTCACATTTTGTAAGTGCCACGTTCTCCTTCTTTAGATGGAGGGTATTGAAGGGCCCAGGTCTTCTCAGCTGGTCTATTCACTGATCCAATGCAAGGGTGAGTCACTGAGGCTATAAGTCCAGGGTGTGGCAAATGACAGAAATCCCTAGCCTTTTTTAACTTTCCTCATCACCCAACCTCAATCTCCCTTTCCCATTTATCATTTTGTTATATTTTTAACTCATTTTTTTGTTTGTTTTTTTTTCAGCTTAAAATGTATGCCTGGATTACAGTTCCCTTTTTTAATCTGAATTAAAAAGTTATACTCTTTATAATTCAAACAACAACATTTTGGCAGGAAGTTAGCAGAAACATATGGGCCTCAGCATTTTGATGCCCACACCGACTTCTGCCAAAACATTTCTCTGCTGTCATATAGACAGCAGCAATGTTTGGGAGTGTTAGGGAATCATCCCGTGCAACTCAGGCTAGGGAATGCTGCTGCCTAACGGCATTTGAGCCTACCCAGGGACTTCCCAGCCCTGACTAGGAGAGTTTCCAGCAGTAGGAGAGAGATGGAGTCAGTCAGCATGCCTTTCTGAAAGCCACACAAGCTCCAGGCAATGTCCCTTCACTTCAGGAGCCCACAGGCAGTGAGTGGCCAGGACAGGAATGGAGGGAGTATTTGTCAGAATCCAACCCAGAAAACAGAAAATATTCTATTTTTCAAAGGAAGGAATATAATATAAGGAATTGGTGGCACAAGTAATGGAAGAACTAAAAATCAAATAGGCAACAGTAAGGCAACCCAGAGATTAGTCAGAGCAGGAAGCCACTGCCACCTAGGAGTGGAAGGGAAAAAGGGAAGGGAAATAAGAATTTCCAGAGATGCGTGGAAGTTGGAACCATGATGGACTTGTCCAGTGAGATCTGGAGCCAAAGAAGAGATTCAGCCCTTGCCAGAGACACCTCTTGAGCAGATGGGGAGGGGAAGAAATGTCTGGCTTCCTTGCCTAGCACCCTCTGGCTTTCTTCAGAAGGCGGCCAACATGGGAGCCTGGGACACCGGCCTACTATAGAGACCTAAAAACAGAAGAGCTGAGATTTGCCTAAGAGCAAATAGGCAAGGACTCACTCACACAGGGTTAGAAGAATGAAAATGGCATATGTGGCTTTCTTTGTTGGATGATTTTTAAAGGAATTTTAAGAATCACTACTCCCCCCCCCCCAAAAAAAATAAGATTATGGGGATAGAAATAATTTGATTACATGAATCACTTTTGCAATGCTTGAGTCGGGGCTATAAGTGTACCCATCACCCAGAAAGTGTGGATTGTACCTGTTACATAGATTTTTGCCCACTCCCTACCCCCAGCTTAATTTCCACTGAATATTATTTCTCTCTGTGCACATGTGAGCTCATCAATTACTTCCAATTTAATAGCAAGTACATATATTTATTTTTCCATTCTTTCTTTGGATACTTCACCTAGGATAATGGTCTCCAGTTCATATAAATTGTCATAAAAGGCATCCTTCTTCATGGATGAGTAGTATCCCATGGTATACATATACCACATTTTGTTAATCCACTCATGAACTGACGGGCACTTGGGTTGATTCAACATCTTTGCAATTGTGAATTGTGCTGCAATAAACATTTGAGTGCCAGTGTCTTCTTGATAAAATAACATTTTCCTTTAGGTAAATACCAAGTAGTGGGATTGCTGGATGGAACAGTAGGTCAACTTTTAGTGGTTTGAGAAATCTCTGTACTGTTTTCCATAGAGGTTGTACTAATTTGCAGTCCCACCAACACTGTATAAGTGTTCTTTTCTCGCTGCATCCATGCCACCATCTATTGTTTTTAGACTTTTTCATGAAAGCCACTCTAACTGGGGTAAGGTGATATCTCAGTATGGTTTTAGTTTGCATTTCCCTGATGATTAGTGATGCTGAGCATTTTTTCATGTGCATGCGGTTATTTGTCTATCTTCTTTTGAAAAGCTTCCTTCACCCTCTATTGATGAGGTTGCTTGATTTTTTTTCTTGCTGATATATGTTCTTTGTAGATTCTGGCTATTAGCTCCTTATCAGATATATTGCTTGCAAAAGTTTTTTTCCCATTCTGTATCTTATCTATTTGCTCTGTTAATTATTTCCTTTGGTGTTCAGAAGCTTTTTAATTTAATCAGTTCCATTTATATGTCTTTGTTGTTGCTGTGATTACCATTGGGATTTTAGTCATTAATTCTTTGCCTAGGCCAATATTTAGAAGATTTGTTCCTACATTTTCTGCCAGAATTCTTAGGGTTTCATTCCTAAAATTTAAGCCTGTTATCCATCTTGAATTAATTCTTCAGAGTAGTGACAGATGGATCCTGTTTCATTCTTCTGCATGTGGCTATCCAATTTCCTCAGCCCCATTTGTTGAACAAGGTTTCTTTTCCCCAGTGTATATTGTTGACTGCTTCATTAAAGATAAGTTGCACATTATACATGCACAGTTATATATATTCATTCTCTCTTCTTTTCTATTGATCTGTGTCTCTATTTTTGTGCCAGTATCATGCTGTTTTGATTACTATAGACTTGCAGTGTAATCTGAAGTCTGGTAAAGTGATACCTCCGTATTTGTTCCTGTGGTTTAAAATTGCTTCAGCTATTTGGGCTTTTGCCTGGTTCCAAATGAAGCATAGAATTATTTTTTCTAGACCTGTGAAACATGACATTGGTATTTTAATTGGGATTGCACTGAATATGTGAATGATTTTGTGTGGTATGGACATTTTAACAATGTCGATTCTGGGCTGGGCATCTGTAACTCCCTGGCTAGGGTATCAGCCACATACACTGCAGCTGGCAGGTTCGAATCCAGCCTGGACCTGCCAAACAGCAATGACAACTACAACCAAAAAATAGCTAGGCATTGTGCTGGGTGCCTGTAGTCCCAGCTACTTGGGAGGCTGAAGCAAGAGCATCACTTACGCCCAAGAGTTGGAGGTAGCTATAAGCTGTGATGTCACAGCACTCTACTCAGGGTGACATAGTGAGACTCTGTCTCAAAACAAAGTTGATTCTGCTGACCCATGGGCATGAGATGTTTTTCTATTCATTTGTACCCTCTGCAATTTCTTTTCCTAGTGTTTTATGGTTCTCTTTATAGAAGTCTCTCAACTCCTTAGTTAACTCTTTTCCTAGGCATTTTATTTTCCTTTGGTATCAAGTGATACTGGCTTTGTAGAATGAGTTTGTGAACTTTCCCTTCTTGTGAATATTATGAAATCATTTCTGCAGTATGGATAGAAATTCTTCTTGTAGATCTGAAGAAATTCATTTGTGAAATCATCTCATTCAGGAATTTTTTTCTGATGGAAGATTTTTATTGCTGCCTCACTCTCATTGCTCATGATTGGTCTGGTCTTTTTAGGAGTTCATTTCTTCCTGCTGGAGTCTTTGGAGTTTGTGTGTGTCCAGGAATTTGTCCATTTTCTCTAATGTTTATGTGCATAGTGATTTTCATAGTATTTATAGATAATATTTTGTATTTTTGGTATCAGTTGTAATATCTCCTATTTTATTTCTGATTGAGCTTATTTGGGTCTTTTCTTATTAATATATCAAGGGTCTATTAATTTATTCATCTTTTCAAAGAACTTTTTCTTTCATTGATCTTCTGTATTGTTTTTTGTTTTCCATTTTGTTTAATTCTGTTCTGGCCTTCTGCTGACTTTGGGTTTCATATGTTTCCCTTTTCTAGTTCCCTGAGATGTGTCACTGGATTGTTAATTTGTGATCTTTCTGAGAAGATCTGGTGGGTGATGTCTTTGGTGAGCCATCTTGTCTCCATTCGAGAATTACTATTATTTTTAATCTGCATGAAATGATCATACATGTTTATGGGGGTCCAGTGTGCTGTTTCAATACGTGTATACAATGTGTAATGATCAAATCAGGGTAATTAGTGTATACATCATCTCAAACACTTATGTGTGTTGAGAACAATCAAAATCCTTCCTTCTAGCTATTTGAAAATATACAACATATTACTGTGATTTCTAGTCACCCTACAGTGTTATAGAACACTAGAACTTATTCCTCCTGTTTAGTTATAATTTTGTACTCATTAACCAACCTCTCCCTTCCCCTCTCCTCCCTGAACTTTTCCCAGATTCTGGTAACCACTATTCTACTCTCTACTTCTATGATACCAACTTTTTTAGTTGTCACATAGGATGAGTGAGGACATGCAATATTTATCTTTCTCTGCCAGGCTTATTTCACTTAACATAATGTTCTCCAGCCACAAGTAACAGGATTTTACTCTATTTTAAGGTTCAATAGTATTCCATGGTGGATATATGCCACATTTTCTCTATCCATTCATCTGTTGATGGAATTTAGGTAGTTTACATATTGTGGCTATTGTGAATAGTGCTGTGATAAACAAAGAAGTACAGATGTTTCTTCAACATACCAATTTCCTTTCCTTCAAATATATATTCAGTAGCAGGATTGATGGATCATATGGTAGTTCTAGTTTTAGTGCTTTAAGGCATCTCCAAACTGTTTTCAACAGTGGCTGTACTAATTTACATTCCCATCATCAATGTTTAAGAACTCCCCCTCCTCCACAGCCTTCCCAGCATTTCTTTCTTTTTTTTTTTTTGATAACAGCCATTTTAACTGAGGTAAGATGATAACTTATTGTGGTTTTGATATGCATTTTTGTGATGATTGGTGATGAACATTTTTTTGAATACCTTATTTGTATATTTGCTTTTGAGAAATATTTCTGCTGATCATTTGTCCACTTTTTCCTTTGATTATTTGTTTTTGTTTTTGCTGTTGAGTTATTTGACACCCCTAGATATTCTGGGTATTAATCCCTTGTTAGGTAAATAGGTTGCAAATAATTTCCCCCAGTATGCAGGCTGTTTCTTCATTTAAAAAAATTTTTCTTGGTGCAAAAACCTCTTAGTTTGATATAGTCCTATTTGTCTATTTTGCTTTTGAGGTCTTTTCCATAGAATCTTTGCCCAGAAAAATGTGCTCAGGCATTTCCCTTGTTTTATTCTAGTGTTTTTATGCTTTTAGGTCTTATGTTTGTCTTTAGTCCACTTTGAGGTTTTTGTTTTGTTTTGTTTTGCTTTGGTTTTTATATCTGATAAGAGATAGAAGTCTACTTGCATTCTTCTATATGTGGATATCCAATTTTACCCACATCATTTATTGAAACGATTGTCATTTTCCCATATATTCTTGGTACTTTTATTAAAAATCAGTTGGCTCGGCTCGGCGCCTGTGGCTCAATTGGCTAAGGCGCCAGCCACGTACACCCAAGGTGGCGGGTTCGTATCCCCAGCCCAGCCCACCAAAACAACAATGATGGCTGAAACCAAAAAATGGCCGGGCATTATGGTGGGTGCCTGTGGTCCCAGCTACTTGGGAGGCAGAGGCAGGAGACTCACTTGAGCCCAGGAGTTGGAGGTTGCTATGAGCTGTGATGCCATGGCACTCTACCCAGGGGGATAGCTTGAGGCTCCGTCTCAAAAAAAAAAAACCCAAAAAAGAATTCTGGACCATGCATGGGCACTATACTTTTTAATGACAATTAATAGAAACTCTTATTGTGCTAACTAAGTAGGCAGGATGCTACAACTCCTGTATGTCTTCTAGCTATTATCATGGCAACATCACCAACAGATAATGTTACCCTTTACCAGTGAATGCAGACTCAACTATAGAATCTCTTTCTATACAGCAGCAGTCTATAAAGCCACACCAATTGGTCAAGATTGGTTCAAAAGATCAAGCCCATTCATTATCTCTAGCATATATTTCTCTGTGCATTCTCCACACGCCCGACAAGGCATTGAACCATTATAGGCACACGGCCGCCCTACCAGGTCTTATCAAATCCTTTGCAATGATTCCTTTTGCTTCCATAATTTCTTTTCTGAATCAGACAATCAATCTCTTAATAGTGGAGGTGTCTTTTTTTTTTGTAAGTGCTGTCAGCAACAGATTTCTTGTGAAAAGATTAATATACACCAATCATTCATATTTCTAAAAAAATTTTCCATATTTTTCTTTACAAATTTGGGAAACAATGAATTTTAAATTCCTTAATAAGCATCAACCCTTGTAATCACACTAATTCATAATTTTAGTCAGCAGATGGTCAATCATTGAAGTAAAAACCCTACTGAAATTAAAGTAATGAATAGTTCTGTTCTAGTAATCCCATCACTTGGTATATATCCAAAAGAAAGAAAGTATATTGAAAGATAGCGGCATTCTCATGTTAATTACAAACCTATTCACAATAACCAAGATATGGAATCAACTTAAGTGTGCATTAATTGATAAACATACACAATGGAATATTATTCAGCTATGAAAAAATGAAATCCTATAATTTGCAGCAACATGGATAGAACTAGAGGACATTATAGTAAGTGCAATAACCCATGCACAAAGAGAGAAATATCACATGTTCTCACTTGCAGGCAAGAGTAAAGAAAAATCTCAAGGAGGTAGCAGATAGAACAGTGGTTACCAGAAGCTAGGTCAGGCAGTTGTGTAAAAGAGATAAAGAGAGGTTGCTTCACAGGCACAAAAATACAGTTAGGTAAGTGAAATAAGATCTAGTGTATGACAGCACAATAAGGCAACTATAGGTAATAATTTACCGTGTACGTCAAAATGGCTAGATGATTTGGAATGTTCCCAACACAAAGAAATAATAAATGTTTGAGGTGATGGATAGTCCATATTTAATCATTACACATTACATGCTTGTATCAAAAGATCACATGTTCCTTGTAAATATCTACAATTATTATGTATCCATAAATATTAAAATCTAAAAAAAAGTATCAAAAATAAAACACAGAGAATAATGATTTCTTTTGGAATATGAAAAACATTAACAGAGGAATTGGTCTTGCAGTTGGTACTTAAGAGAGTCAAAGTCTCTGATGTTACAATATGCTGTGAAATTTCTTGGAGACATGTCTGATTCCTGGATGGGGACAGAGAAAATATAAGATGATCTTAGAGCATCCAGTGATGTCAGAAAGTAAGAAAGTGGTTTAAGCAAGATGTGGTGTGTCCAAAGGGTGGAGGAGCCACCTCAGAGAGCTCCTGATGGTCAAAGGCAGAATACTGCAAACAAGAAAATAAACAATGATACTACTGTGATATAACACAAAAATAATGAAATAAATATGAGAGTCTATGTTGGAATAAATATATAAATAAATAAATGGAACAGCTTTTCCTTACAGAAGAAGGATAATTAATAAATGTCAAAAGAGTGAGAAAGACACTATCTCCACCAAATGATGGAGGTTCACTGACCAATCCTAAGACACAGTCACGCAGCTCTTGATATGACACAGCGAGGAAGGCACGTCTCTGTGTGACACCCTTGCCAAGAATGCACAATCCCCCTCAGTCAGGAGAAAATCTCAGACAAACCAAAATGATGGGGCATTCTACTGGACAACTGACCAGCAGTCCTCAAATGAGCCCAGCACGAGAAAGGAAATGAAAGACAGAGAGACTGACCGAGGGGGGATCCAAGGAGACCCAACAGCCTCCTGCAGTGAGCACTTACATCCTGGATTGGACATTGGGATAGAAGGTCAGAAATAAACAAACTGGTAACATCTGAGTAAAGGCTATGGTTAAGTTAACAATATTTACTTCACTAATGTTACATTTTTGTTTTGATAACAGATTAGAGTTACATAATATGTCAGCATTATGAGAAGTGGGTGAAGTCTCTAATATTATTTTAGAATACAAACTAAAGCAAAATAGACTGGTTCAAATAACCAGTCTGGGTACACTAATTCCTGTGTGACACGAAGGTATGAAACCTAAAGGCAGTGTGTGGCTGCACGCAGTTGTCGTTTGCTAAAGCACAGCTTTCCCAAGAACAGGAACATGAAACACCAATCTAAATGTGATCTCCTTTGTGTCTCAACATGAGAATTTGTCTACTTATCAGAATCATCTCTCTATTATCTTTACTTCACTCTATTTTCTTTGGCTCCATGTTGGTCTTTTCTCCCCCTCATCTATATTTCAATAATGATACACTCATGTCTCAACCATGTGGCTGTTACCCTGGAACTCCCCAGAGTGCTGAGGTTGGCTGAAATCTCTACTTAGCACGTCCTCCCCACTATTAAGAGGGTTTCATTTCTTAGATGATTTTCAGAGGCATGTTCCTCTGCTAAGTCACAATAGGATCTAATATCATTAATCCTTTGATTGGTCATTAAGAATTTTCTCTGCACCACCTTTATTTCTCCAGATTCTGCTTTATGTCTAGCAGGGGGGAAGGAAATTGTGAAGGCAACATGCAGACTTCATCTTTGGTATTCTTTTTTCCAAACCTGTACTTGCTACAGTAACACACCTTGGATTTCTGAGCATTATACTCAGCTCTCTGGGGCCACCTTTTGCCTGCATTGCACCAATTAAAATGTGCTTTCATTATGACCTGGCCCAACCTTCTGTTGATGTCTGCAACTCAGGGGCTCCATCATAGGTCACAGACTGTCAGCCTCCATGTTGTCTGAATCCATCAGGTTGCCTTGTTGGACTCTAGAATGTCATTTATTTGTGTGTGTGTGTGTATGTATGTGTGTGTTGTTTTTTATCTTGATAGGAAATTTTTAAAACCAGATTTTGTATAATGATTCAGCTTCCTAGATTCTCTAGAATTATCAGAAGGCCTGCAACTCTGGGACCACATTCCGAGAAGGCAGAATCTGCTCAAGTTGATCATCTGCCGCTCCTTTGGACAATGGGACAGTTCACCGATTTCCATTTTACCCACAGCACCTGTGTCCAGCCTGGATGGTGTATGCTTGTGTGTTTGCAAAACTTGCCTTATATCTTACCTTTTAATTCATAAAGATCAGTCTGAGTTCCATTACTTAACATGATGAGCAAAGAAATATAAGAAGCCTTTTTTTTGAGTCGGGGAATCTCAGAGGCTATAGTCCATCTTATTTCTCTCTGGGACACTACAGAATAAACGCTGCCAATCATTTTCTGTTGCCTGCTGAATGGAGGGTAAAGGGCAGCGTTGCTACTTCAGGTTCCTTTATACGATTCCCTGCTTTTTAAAGAAATGTTATTATTCTTATTATAGATCACACTCAACTCTCACACAGTGATTCTCAGGCATGGGTTTGTAATGAGGGGATGGAGCCATTACGGCTGTATTTTTCAAGGAAGAGTTTTCTAATCCTCCTTGGCATTCATCTCTAAATCTTGGTGAACTCAAGTAGCTTCCATCTCTGAAAGTTTATTTTTGACTTCAGTGATTTTCTGGCTATTGCTGAATTTTTCAGGTGTCTCACTGGATTAACTGCCACCTTAATTGGCTTTGTTTATTTCCCTTGGCTCTTTCCAGCAGGTTCAAGCTTTGTTCCAAGAGGTCACAGCATTTCCTGCCCTAATGCCTCTCATTATGAGGGTGCAGTCAGTAATTATTTTTAGCTTTACCTGAAATGCAAATAACTCTCTTCTACTCATTTTGAGTTCTTTCCCATAGTACCTGCCTTATGAAAGAAAAAAAAAAAAAGCCCTGCATATGCCCTGAGCAGAGGTTCAGTAGTCCGGGAGCGTAAATCCTGCCTCCTACTCACAAAGGTGCAAGGAACCCTTCTCCTTCCTGCTGTTTTCATTTACTCTGACTAATTTATTTCCAAACTTTTGGCACCCCTCTGTTAAACTACGTAGCAAACAAATTTACAGTGAGTCTCAAATTAAATATTAATGCAAAATCTCTCAGCCTCAAATTTCATTTGCTTCAGTCATTGTAAAAATGAATAAAATTTTGGTGAGTGTTTCATATTTAACTTATTTCAAGGGATAATGTTGATTTTAGTACTGAAATTTTGGAGCCAAAATTATCAAAGAGGGTTTGACAACATGAATGAAAAATGAACTTAAAGTGACACACAAATTAGATCTCAAAACATGCTTCTAGCAAATATCAACTCAACCCACATATAAGCTCTTCACACAACAAATAAATTGGTTGAGATCTTTTGCTTCAATATTTTATCCAGGCATTTCTAAAATTTTAAATGCCCAAGCTTTAGATCTGTTCTCATTTTAATCTAATGTCTATTTAGTATGTATTCCATTAAATCTAAAGACATACCATGTTTGAAATCTAAAAAAGGAGATTATCTTCTTATCCGTTACTTGTAATGATCACATAGCATTTCCAAAGCCGTTTCTGTAGCTGAGGTAAAGTATTTCTCCTATAATGCTGCAGGTTCAGCAACATAAATTAAATAGCATGTAAAAGGTGATGACTCCAAGCTGTCTTTTCGGCACTCTATTTAGACAGTCTATATAACCTAAAAAGAAATTGAGTGAAATATGTGGAGGGCTAACCTGGAGCTCTGAGATTTAGATTTGAATGTCAAGTTTTAAAACTAAACCCTTATTTTTTTTCTCAAGGAAGAGAATGGGATAGAAAACATTGAAAGAAAGAAAAAAAAATTACAATGAAAAAAAAATCATAGGAACCAAATCCCCAAACAACCTTAAAACACTTTTGGACCTTGGGTGACTCAATCAATTTAATACTAACAGTAATTCCCTTAAATGCTATATTCCTTTCTTTTTTCTCACACACCTTCTAGCTATTGATATTTTTCCGTTTCCATCAACTTTATAAGAACTCTCTCCTTTCTCTTTCTCTCCTCTCACTCTTTCCGATTTAGCTCCAACAAGAACTGCATGGACTCAAAAGTATTTGTTTTGTAGCCACAAGCAAGCTTTCCTTGAAAATCTAAATTTGTACGATTGCTAACCTAGTGTTTTTATTGCTTGTTTTGGTTTTAGCTGAGTCGTTTCTGCCTTAAAGTCTACAAACCTTACTGAGAAGGAGACACAAGAGGATTATGACATTCATTCAATGAAGGTGTGAATAAATGCAGAAGAATCATCCCAGGGCCCTTACTGACCAAAAGGCAATACCCAATAGTTCATACACTAAACTCTTCCTAGGTGGATTCTCCTCACCTGGTAGATGTTCCACCATTTGCTATCACAAGACCATTCCTTTCTACTGTTTTCCTGGAATTTGCAGAGAGCATAGTAAATATAGCCAATAGTAGCTCTCATACAATTTCTACCCCTTGCCCTAACTGAATTTTTATGGGCAGGAACTTGACTATCAGTATAAACTCTCTTCAATCATGTCAAGAATTTGGGGACAATTGAAAGATCTGGTTCGGCGCCTGTGGCTCAATCGGCTAAGGCGCCAGCCACGTACACCTAAAGTGGAGGGTTCGAATCCCCTGCCCGGGCCTGCCAAACAACAATGATGGCTGCAACCAAAAAATGGCCAGGCATTGTGGTGGGTGCCTGTGGTCCCAGCTACTTAGGAGGCATAGGCAGGAGACTCACTTGAGCCCAGGAGTTGGAGGTTGCTATGAGCTGTGATGCCATGGCACTCTACCCAGGGGGATAGCTTGAGGCTCCGTCTCAAAAAAAAAAAGAAAGGAGATCTATTTTAAAAACATTGGCTATGGCTCGGCACCTGTGGCTCAAGTGGCTAAGGTGCCAGCCATATACACCTAAGGTGGTTGGTTCGAATCCAGCCTGGGCCTGCCAAAACAACAATGACAGCTGCAACCAAAAAATAGCCGGGTGTTGTGGTGGGCGCCTGTGGTTCCAGCTACTTGGGAGGCTGAGGCAGGAGACTTGCTTGAGCCCAGGAGTTGGAGGTTGCTGTGAGCTATGATGCCTCAGCACTCTACCCAGGGTGACAGCTTGAGGCTCTGTCTTAAAAAAAAAAAAAATTGACTATTTCCTCCAGAAAGAGACACAGATGACTCTTCATAGGCAAGTGCCTATTTCTTTTGCAATTATTATTTGACTAAACAGCAGCCATATTACCAATGCTTGGAATGTTACTAAATGCCACATTTACTAATGCCACCACTGGTCAGCCCTTAGGAGGTTGCTATGCGTATCATCTTAACTAAACCCCTAGAGAATATCATGAGTCAGGCTCTGTTAATTTCATCTTACAGACATGCTATAGGTAAATATGGGTAATGAGAAAATGTATTAATAGTTCTGAAATATAAAGTAAAATGTGATAAGAAGGCAACAATATTGTAAGGCCTACTCCTGACTATGGGGTGCCTTTTACTGTGAACCATGTTTTATAAGCAATAGCAATGCTCAAACCAGGATCCATGTTTAAATTACCTGAAACAGATTTCTTCTCTGTTTAGCATGTTAACCCTACCTCCAAAGATTATATTTTGAGGCTTTATTTCATATATAGCCTCCTAATATATGGGACGACAATGACACTACGTTCATTCTTACAGAATATATTCCTGAAGTAACCATGTGGATCATAGCTTCGCTTTGTCCTCATTTCTACTGTCACCTCCTTGCTCAAGCCACCATATCTTCCCCAGGACATTTATGACAACACCGTAATTGGATTCCCCACTTCCTCTCTTGTCTGTTTTTGTTTAACAGCTTGTATGAGCTTTCACAGAACTCAGGTGTAGTTTGCCGCCTCCGATTAGAAAGCCAGTTGCTACTTCTTGTAAGCCAAACCTCACTGCCCCTCACTCCCAAACACACGCAGTTCACTTCAGACACACTGACCTTTTTTTCTAAAATGCCAAATTCATTACTTCCTCTCAAGAGTTTGCGCAGAAAGCTCCTCCCTCAGGTCAGCTTATTCCCCTTCATCCTGTAAGCTCAGCGAATATGTCATCTTTTCAAAAAGACCTTCATGGCTACAGCGCCACTTCTCAAAGCATCTCTCTATAATCACATCAGAGGATTTTGCTTTCCTCTTCACACAAACATTATTTATTTATACATTTGCTTAATTATTCTGCCTCCTCCCACAGCAGTCCAGTCCCATTAATCTGCTCACTTGCTTCATTCTCAACACCTAGAAAGAGCAGAGCTTGCCATTTATTTGCTCAACTCGATTGAATGAGTGAAGACATAAGTGACTGGCAGCCACATGGGTTGCTGGGTTGGTACAGGGATTATAGGATTTCAGCAGGAAGAAAAAACTGAAAAAACATAATGAAGGCATTTTAAAAGTGTAAGAGATTTCTTGATATCATATTAATAGGCTAATGGATAAACTAATTGGTATTTATGTAATGCAATACAGGATTCAAAGTGATTCCTCAAATGTTACCTCCTGTGCACTCATGGAAGGTGTGAAGGGCGCTGCTACATTTCCCTTTTCAGAGTGGGTTGGAGCAGTTTTTCAACTCAGGTGATGTTTTCCTGGGCACTCAGAGTAAAACACGCACAAGATAAAACCCTCACACACTTCATTACCTGATGCTCTCCAGCAATGAGACCAGGAAGAGGGCTTGAAAATGTGTTAAGAACTTGGTGCTTTACTGTCAGGAATGATTTGTAATGTTTAATACGATTATCAGCAAGTGAAAATAGGAACACAGTACCTCATTCTTATAATTCCCCAACGGACAGAGGAGAAGGTTTAAGTTTTAAATTCCACCTATTTTAAAATTGTGATTGTGATAAATAAAGTTGCCATACTTTCCCCCAAGTTAGATTAGTATGCCGTTGTATTACAGGTTATCAACGTGACACTGGTGGCTGTTATCCGTTGTGTGATAATGGCAACATGAGAGCTTAGCAAGAGTGTCTGAATTCCACACACAAAATTGACTTAATTATTTTTTAAATGAAAATCTCCAAATCATGGCTGCTCAGTGGGCACAATCTGTATGAGTCTCACCTGTGATCTGGCATCATTATCACTGCACTTTCAGAGTTTAGTCAGGAAAAAATGTCTTAAACATTAATAGAATTGAATAAAGCGGACTCTTTTAATAAAGTAAACTTATTAATTTAATATTTTATACCAATGAGATATACCATTAAAACGATGGAAATACACACAACTTCTTAAATAATCTGAAAACAAAATCATGTAAAAATCTCTATAATTTATACTTTAGCAAAACTTTGAGGTTCCTAATTGGCTCGGTTACTGATCTGTGTAGGTAGAAGCTTCAGAAAATTCTCACTGTCAAAGCTCTTTCTTTGCATCTTTTCCCTTCCTCTCTTAACCTCTTAACGTCCTGAATTCTAAAGAAAACAGATCATTTTAAACACATTTCCATTATCTGAATTTTGCCTACAGTTTTTCTTTTTCACAAATATCTTAAAATACCCCAGGAACACTCAAAGCAACCACAACTAAGTTTCATTTCACCCCCAATATCATTTTTAGTTTTCTTTTCTCATTTTAAGAAGAAAGGGCTGGGATGACAAATTGTCATTAAAGAAAAACTCAGCGGTAGAAAAAGTCTCAAGGAATTATGTATTTCTATTTCTAAAGTTAAGCAGTCTTGGAAGTCTTGAAGGATGTCAATGCAAAGTGGAAAAGTTAGGAGGAATATCTTCCTATTGATGGCAAGAATGAAACAAGAGATGATATGTGGTACCTTGATCTTACCTAAAGAAGAAACGCATTCTTTTGACTAAAATGAGGTCATGTTTCAACAATACCTGTCTTTGGTCTGAAGGCTAAGCCAGTCAGGACAATGAGGTGCATGCAACTCAAGAAAAGATGTCTGACTGTTAATAAGAATGCACTGTGAGATTAAAATGTAACACAGCTGTCTTAGCAAGACCGCACCTTCTATCTTCTTCAAGAAGTTTTTTTTCTTTTTCTTAACAAAGTTAGAAGAAATTGCTTATGAAAAGGCACTTTCTCAACTTCTATAAAGGACATAAATATAATATTATTCATGTGTAAATGGAAAGTTTCTTATACACAAAACTATAGTCAAACTGGTATCTGTGAAAAATAGGATTAAACAAATGACTTAACGGTAAGAATGTATTAATTGAAATTACCGTGTTTTTCCTACAGGTAAAAAGACATCTTTGAAAAGTGTGTGAATGTTTCTAACTATTCTGGCATATTTAAGAAGAAATCCCAAATGTTGATACTACATCATTTTTCCACAAATCAGGCTGGCAGAGTTACTGAAGACCATTTGAGCAGTAACCCAAATATCTTCAACCTGAGCATTACCCCTTTCCACTAACAGTACTTAACAAATTTGAAATAATGATCAATAAGAGCAACAAATGGGTGTACCATTTATTTAGTCATGTCATTGCATTTTTAAAACCATAATTGGACACTTAATTGCAAATGAAACTAAGTTAATGTGACTGCATGAGAAGGTTATTATTTTTAAAAGCACATTTAATCCTATTGTCCATTTTATGACTTCACTAATTTCCAACTGTCCTTTTTTGAGAAGAAATTTTGAAATCGCACTTCAGAATGTATTTCAATTTTTTTTTTTTAATGGAGAAAAATAAATCCAGTTAAAAAGTAAAGACAAGAAAGAAAGATGATAAAGTTTTGCTTACTTTTATATTCTTTTTTTTTTTTTTGAGACGGAGCCTCAAGCTATCCCCCTGGGTAGAGTGCCATGGCATCACAGCTCATAGCAACCTCCAACTCCTGGGCTCAAGTGAGTCTCCTGCCTCTGCCTCCCAAGTAGCTGGGACCACAG
>CAUYQV010187444.1:0-18598 GCA_963574575.1 Galagoides demidoff | reverse complement strand
TTCCTTCTTTCCTTCTTTCCTTCTTTCCTTCTTTCCTTCTTTCCTTCTTTCTTTCTTTCTTTCTTTCTTTCTTTCTTTTCTTTCTTTTCTTTCTTTCTTTTTCTTTCTTTCTTTCTTTTCTTTCTTTCTTTCTGTTTTTGGCTGGGGCTGGATTTGAACCCACCAGCTCCAGCATATGGGGCTAGTGCCCCACTCCTTTGAACCACAGGTGCCGCCCATGTTTTCATTTTTTTAATTGAAAAGTATTTCATTGTATGTAAATACCACAATGTTTTTATCCATTCATTTGATGATGGACATTTAGGTTGTTTTTATGTCTTAGCTACTGTAAATACTTCTTCAGTGAATATGGGCAAGCAGATATCCCTTTGAGACCTCGATTTCAATTTCTTTGAATACATAGGCAGAAGTAGAATTGTTAGATGATATGGTAGTTCTATTTTTAACATTTTTAGAAATGTCCATATTTTTTTCTATAGTGGTTTGTATGAATGGACATTCCCATCAGCAATCTACAAGGGTTCCTTTTCTTCTACATCTTTGCCAATACTTGTTGTCTTTCGGTGTTTTGGTAATAGCCATTGTAAGGGATGTGAGGTTATATCTAATTGTAGTTTTGATTTGCATCTCCCTGATGATTAGAGATGTTGAGCACCTTTTCACATATTTGTTGGCTATTTGTATACCTTCTTTTGAGAAATGTCTATTCAGTTTCTTTGCCATTTTTTTCCATAGGATTATTGTGTTTATTTGGTATTGAGTTGTAGGAGTTCCTTTTATATTTTGGATACTAACCCTTTACCACTTATTTGACATAATAATTGTGGTTTGGGGTCTGACTTATTTCACTTCCAATATCTTCAAGGTTCATCCATGTAGTAACATGTGTCAGGATTTCCTTCCTTTTTTTAAGGCTGAATAATGTTATCTCATACGAGTATATTGATCCATTCATCTATTGGTACACATTTGGGTTGTTTCCACCTTTTGGCTGTTGTGAATAATCCCGATATGAACATGGGTGTACAAATATTTGTCTGAGTCCTTACTTTTTTAATTTTTTTTTTGGTATACCTCCAGAAGTGGAAGGGCTGGATCATATGGTAATTTTATACTTAATTTTTTGAGAAACTGCTAGGTTGTTTTCAACAGTGGCTTCACCATTTTATATTCCTACCAGCAATGCACCAGGGTTCCAATTTATCACCACTAATTCAAAAGGCTTTCAAATTAGTTGCAAATATACAAAACCCAGGAGATTTCATATTGGGTCTGTCAACATTATTTTTCTCTGGTGAGAACAAATGTTATTTGCTCTAATGCCAGATTGTAGGTCTAGGGGTAGTGTCGAGGCTGGGAGTAATGGTTCCTGGGAGTTTAATCCAGACTCAATTTGAAACACCTGGAGCACAGTGGCTGCCTTGTAGGGAGTCATCACTTGGAGGTCTATCAGGGACACTATAGAAAAGATTAGTGAATTAAGCAGAAGTTTCTGACCTTCCTGGCTTCATAGAAGAGTTAGGGAATATTTCATCTTTTTTGATGTTATGTAATAATTTCTGTAGGATAGTTGCCAGGTATTCCTTGTAGGTCTGGTACAATTCATTTTTGAATGTATCTGATCTGGAGCATTTTTTTGTTGGGAGATTGTTTTTATTACTATCTCAATCTCACTGCTCCTTACTTATCTGTTTAGGATTTCTATTTATTCCTGATTTAATCTTGGGAGGTTATGTTTCTCCAAGAATTTATCCATTTCCTCTAGCTTTTCTAGTTTGTATGTGTAGAGGCTTTCATTGTATTGATGATGATATTTTGGATTTCTGAGGTATCTGTTGTAATATCTCCTTTCCCATGTCAGACTAACGTTATTCGAGTCCTTTCTCTTATATTTCTGGTAATTCTGGCTAATTTTCTATTGATTTTTGTTTATCTTTTCAGAGAATGAACTTTTTGTTTTCTTAATCCTATGTATTGTTTTCTTGGTTTCAATTCATAGCTTTCCTCTGATAGGTTTTATTTCTTTCCTTCTGCTGGTTTTAGGTTTGGTTTGTTCTTTTTTTCCCCATGAGATATGACATTATTAGTTTGTGATCTTTGTCTTTGATGCAAGCATTTAAGGGCATATACTTTCTCCTTAGCATTACTTACTTTGTATCCCATAGATTTTGAAATCTTGTATACCCTTTGTCATTCATTTCAAAGAATCTTCTGATTTCCATCTAAATTTCCCATTAACCCATGGATGGTTCAGTAGCAGGTTATTTAATTTTCATGACTTTGTGGATTTGAGCGTTTATCTTGGAATTTGTTCCTAGTTTTATTCCATTGTGCTCTGAGAAGATACATGGCATGATTTCATTTTTCTGAATTTGATAAGACCTATTGTCTAATATATGATCCATCTTGGAAATGTTCCATGTGCTGAAGAGAAGAACATATATTCTGTAGTTTGGGGATAGAGTGTTCTGTAAATATCTATTAGGTCCATTTTTTTCCTAGAGTCCCATTTAACTCTAGCGTTTCTTTGTTGATTTTCTATGACCTCTATAGTTTTGTCAGTGGGGTGTTAGTCCTTGGTATTTAGGATGCTACTGTTGATTTCTAGTACAGTGATTTCCAACAGGTGTGCCATGGGCAGTGTCTGTGGCTCCAGGAATAGGGTGCCAGCCCCATCTACTGGAGGTGGTGGGTTCAAAACCGGCCCCGGCCAAAAACTGCAACAACAACAACAGCAACAAAAAAGGTGTACCATGAAAAATTTAAAGATCATTAATTAAATTATTTTCAGAAGTTCAAAGCATAGTAAGCATATTCTATTTTTTTTGTCAACATAATTTAAGTGTGCCAGGGAAGTTTAACTATAGGTTCAAGTGTGCTCTGAAATAAAAAAGGTTGAAAAACACTGATCTACTCTCACTTAACGGGCACAAAGTAAGGATATATGGCACACCTCCTGAGGTCAGGACACAATTACAATAAGGACTCTACCTAACAAATGCAAACATTGTAACCTAATTGTTTGTACTCTCACATTAATATGAAATTTAAAAAAATACAAAACCACTGATCTAGTAGAATTTGTTTTATGAATGTGGGATTGCCTATGATAGGTTTATATATATTTAGGGTTGCTATGTATTCTTGCTGAATTGCTCTCTTTGTCATTATATAATGACCATTTACTCTTTCCTTACCATTATTGATTTGAATTCAATTTTATCTGATATGAGAATGGCTATATCTATACCCTTTTGGTTTCCATTTGCATGGAATATATTTGTCTGTCCCTTTACCTTGACTCTATGTAAGTCCTTGAAATTTAAATGAGTCTCCTAGA
The DNA here is from genome assembly GCA_963574575.1 of Galagoides demidoff. Taxonomy (NCBI): domain Eukaryota; kingdom Metazoa; phylum Chordata; class Mammalia; order Primates; family Galagidae; genus Galagoides; species Galagoides demidoff. The sequence goes on along the minus strand of CAUYQV010187444.1, from coordinate 15,258 downwards.
GAAAGAAAATATTTGGGTTGTGATTTTTTTCATCAATTCAGCCAGTCTGTGTCTCTGTATTGGGAGATTAATACCACTTACATTGACTGTTACTATTGATATGTGGGATTCTGTTCTGTTCATTTTGTTGAATGATACCTGTGGGTTTTTTTTCCCCCTCTTGTGCTAATGTTTTATATGAGTAATGAGCTTTTAATTTCAGATGTTTTTCATACCGGTGGAAATCTATTGTTCTGTCCTATGAATAGTATACTTTTGAACATTTCCTGTAGGGCAGGTCTAATAGTGACAAATTCCCTTAATGTATGCTTATCTGGAAATGTCTTTATTTCTCCATCACTTATGAAACTCAGTTCTGCAGGATAAAAAATTCTTGGCTGGTAGTTGTTCCATTTGAGAAGACTAAAAATGGGGTCTCAGTCCCTTCTGGCTTAAAAGAATTCCACTGAGATGTCCGCTCTTAGCCTTAAGGGTTTTCTTTTGTAAGATAGTTGTTGCTCCCCACATTCTTAGGCTATTTGGTTATAGCTTTCATAGAACTCTTACAACTTAACCATAAAAAGACAACTCAAGTTTTAAAAGAAGGCAAAAGATTTGAACAGATATTACTTGAAAGAAGAAACATCAATGGCCAAAAAGCACATAAAAAGATAATCACCACCATTAGTTTTTAAAGTAATGCAAATCAAAGCCACTGTGTGACACCACTTCACACCCACAAGGATGGCTATACTCAAAGTGGCACACGATAGTGTTAGTAAGGATATAGATAAAATGGGACCCTCATATGTTGGTAGTAGGAATTTAAAATGTGCATTAGCTATGGAAAACACTTTGGCAACTCGTTAAAAAGTTAAACATAGAGTCACCATATGACCCAACACTTCCACTCTAGGTCTTTATCCCAAAGAAATGAAAACAGTTGTGCATACAAAACTAGCACACAAATGTTAATAGGAACATTACTCATAAAAGTCAACAAATAGAAACAACATCCATCAAATATCCATTAGTAAATGAGTGACAAACAAAATTTGTTATATTCATACAATGGAAGATTATTTGGTCATAAAGTGGAATGAAGAACTTAGACAAAATACAACATAGATGAACCTCAAAAATATTATGCTAAGTGAAAGAAAACAAACAGAATGGCTGCACATTGTATAATTCCATTTCTATGAAATATCTAGAGTAGGTAAATACATGTAGCGATTGTTAGGGACTGGTTTAGGTAAGGGACTATAAAGAGGTACTGATAAATATGGAGATCTTTGGGGTGATGAAATGTTCATTCATTAAATCATAGTCATGGTAACAATCTTTCTGAATATATTAATAACCACTAGATGATACACTTTAAAAGTATTTATTTCATTGTGTGTCGATGATACCTCAATTTTAAAGTACCTATAGTTCTGCTACAAACACACACCACTAATACAACTATGGAAATTTGAAATTGCTATGGAGAGAAATAGCCGTGCACTGAGTACCTAGTATGTGCCTGGCTTTCACATGCATTTTGTCCTTCAGTCTTAGCATCATTACTTTTGCATACGAAAACTGGCATTTAGAAAGTTAAAATAATTTTTCCAGCATCCTATTATTAATATGTGAGAATATGAATTTACCTAGACTTTCTGACTCAAAATTGTCCACTGTATGCTACCCTGTAACTTGTGTGGCTGCTGAGGAACAAAGATCCTTACAGAACCATATTTAAGATGGTGGAAAAAGGTCTATTGATTTGGTGTCTCTGAAGGTGAAAGTACAGCAGTAAATAGCAAGTAAGTGGAGAGTCAAGAAAGAAAAGTCTAGTCTTCTTGATTTTGCATCTTATCAAATATCTTCTATTCTGGGGATGGCAGATTAGGAAAAAAAGCAATGAATTTGAGAAGGAAACAGCAAAACTGTACTCTATACAGAACTGAAAATTACTTTTTTTTTTTTTTTTGAGATAGAGTCTCTTACTCTGTCACCCTGGGTAGAGTGCCATGGTGTCATCATAGCTCACAGCAACCTCAAACTCTTGGGCTCAAGTGATCCTCTTGCCTCAACCTCCTGAGTAGCTGGGACTCTAGGCACCTGCTACAATGTCAGGCTAATTTTTTTTTTTCTATTTTTAGTAGAAACAGAGTCTCACTCCAGCTTAGGGGGCTCTTGACATCCTGAGCTCAAGTAATCAGCCTCCCAGAGTGCCAGGATTATAGGCATGAGCCCCTGCGCTTGGCATTAAAATTACTTTTTTATTTGTCTAGTTTATTTCAACTTCACCAGAATGATCATTTTCATTATCTGGCACCTTGAAGTCCCAAATATTTTACAATTGTCTCTTATCCTGTGGTGTTATGCTTTTGCAAATATATACATTGTTTACTTGAACTGTTCCATTCAATGACAAAAAAAATTAGTCAGGAAAAAGAGAAAAGCAAAGGCAGGCATGGGAACATGGACATCGACAGTCACAGACAGAATGTGAGATTGATTGGCATAGATGTCAAAGGCAAACTACATAAGGAATATATTTATGACATATGCGTTCATATGGATGTTGCCAGACAGTGAAATTGGGCAGCTGGGGACAAAAATACAGGGAAGACCGTTTATTTCCAATCCATTAACTTTTGAACCATGTGAGACCATATATTACCTAGTCAATAAATGTACACAAGATTTTCTGAAAGAGAAAAAATTAATAAAATGCTGCATTCTGGAAAAGGCGCTAAAATTCTTTGAAAGTGGCTGTTTTTGTTCAAAGCCAGGGCGTGAGTGTGCAATGAGTGAAAACAGCTACAGATGGCCATAAGCATCACCCTGGCTGTGGATTATGAAGAGCAAAACACTGGAGGGAGAGTCAAATGGAGAAAAAGACTTCCCCTGACTGGGCACAGGAGAGCCCCAGAGGAGTAACGCAGTAAGAGAGGGAGTGAACTGCTAAAATCATCCCTCTGCATTTTACCATATAAGAGGAAGTCTATACAGCCCCTGAATGCTCAGAACATGAATGGAAGTAAGAAGGGTATCCAAAAACAAGTCTGCAAAGATTGTTTTTCCCATGTTTTTCCTCCTGGTTTCAGCAAGAAATCAGGCTGAAAAATCTTACAGTAAAAAAAGAGAAAAACAATAATTTAAAAGAAACAAAGGTATAGTGACTTAATAGTTGATGAAGTTATTGAAAGAGTTATATGGGTGGAGAGATGGTGATTGGTGGGATCATGTCTATGGTTAATCTTTTAAGGGTACATGTGAATCTTTCTAAATAAAGAATATAGATGTCTTAGCACAATAACTAAGAAAATGACATGAAGGCTATGTTAACCAGTTTGATGAAAATATTTCAAATTGTATATAAAAATAGCACACTGTACCCCATGACAGTATCAATGTACACAGCTATGATCTAATTAAAAAAAATAGGAAAAAAAAAGAGTTATACCCCATAAGGGTATAACTCTAAACTCAATTTATAAAAAAATAAAAGTAGAGTTGCCCTAATTAAGTTAAGGTCGGAGAGGGAGCCAGTTTATTACCACTAGGATTCTGAGGCACAGATGGAAAATCACCATTAGAATGGAGGATATTTAAAGCTCTTTCTTAATTTTGAGATACCACCAGAACACACAGAGGCAAATAACATGTATTTTAAATATACATGTCAATAAAAGGAAAGGCTCTAAGCAGTTTTACAACACTATTTTTACTTATTTACCATATTTTGTTCTTGTGGTTGAAAATGTTTGTTGTTGCCAGTTATGTCTTTAATTAATGTCATGTTTCATCTGAGAATCATATTTATTGACCTAAAGTAAGAAGTCCTACCCTTGGAAGACACGTGGGTAGTGCAAACAGTATATAGAAGCAGAGAGTTGCCACCAAGTGCTTTGGAAATTGGGTTTCTGGAAGTGCATTTACTTGGGGAGAGAAACTTGCTGAAGCCACCATCACTCCTAACCTTGACATTCATAAATAGAAGCTGTCCACAAAGGTCTCCTTCCCTTTAATTTGCTTTGTAACTGCAGCGATCCATGACTTTTATTTTTAATAATGCTATTAGTCCTAGTACAGATGCAACTTAAAGAGATGAACTTTATGTTGTAAGCCTGAATCTGGCAGACTAAATGTGCTTGTGTGAGGAGATGAACACACTTACCAAACTTATCCCATGGATATTTTCTTTCAGCTGTAATGACAAAAAATTTACAGAGTGAGGGTAAGCTATAGCGTAGTTATATTCTAAGCACTCTAACATGAGCAAGTAAAGACAACTTTTTCCCCAGGTTACAATGCCTCCAGAACATTTCTTCCTATTCTAGATCCATTTTAATTACCATCTTAGTAAGATGGGTAGAGTACACACAGAACAATCGGAACTCAACTGAGGAATAGATTTTATGACTTAATTTTGAAGAGCAGCTCTAGAGGATGACTAGGATATAAGGAAGCCATTAGCCTCCCAAAACCACCCCCCCCAGGAAAAAACAATATTATGTTTCCTATCAAAATGTAACTTTAAACAAGGCTTGTTGCTCCCATTTCCAAACACATTGTCCCACAATATTCCTACGTACCTATCCCAGAGCCACTATTGCTATCTGGTTAACCTGGGAATATAATTCCTCATTTTCTAACATTCATAGCTCACTATAAAGGATTTGTAAAGGACCAGTTATATAGGGAAATAAAAGTGACTAAAATCTTGTTCTGATTAAAGATTTTGAGATCCCACCAGAATATTCAGAGGCAAAACACAGCTGGGGCTCCAATCTGACCAACTCAGAGTTCAGAAACATTTCTTAAATTAGGACCTCTTTTCTGTTAAATGGTGTCATACATTATTTCCCAGAATTTTACTCTTTTACTCTTTTTTTAATATTCTCTTCCTACATAAATTGTGCAAAATTATCTCTTGGCATTTTTCCATACTGTATATAATCCTTTTGGAAAATTCTTCACTACAGTTCTCTATAGCCTTGAGAGTAACTGCTTGATTATGGGAAAAAAGTGCTTAAACTTTAGCATTCAAAAACTGAAGGTAGAAAATACCAGGCCTCTGTAAATAACAGTAAAATTAATAACAATTTGACATTTATTGAATGTTTATTATATGCTGGACAATGTGCTCAGCGGCGGTGCTGTTGTAATCAAAGCAGATTTGTCCAGGAGAGGATGGAGTGAAGAGGTTGAGCAGGTGGCGCTGTCAGCAAAGGAGAAAGTCAAGTACAGAGCTCTAACAGCTTCAGCCCCATGGCACATCGGGGAGCTGCAAACAGTTCCACATGTGCAAGTGTAGCCTGTGATGGAGAAAGTGGCATTCAGAAAAAGGAATATATGTATTTAGTCTTTCATATGCATACAACATATTTGAGAAAATCACAAGAAACTTAACATTAGCCTGCTTGGGGAAAAACAGTGCCAGTCTGGGGCAGACTTGACTTGTGTCATTTAATATTTGATCATGTATCTTTAATTAAAAAACTAAAAATAAATAATTCAAAGCGATATTTCATTAATATTACTTCTGCATTACCAGAAAACAAACAAAAAATACATTTTGTAAGAAAGGGATGGGGTCATAAGCCAGGCAAGAAAGGATCAGGTCAATAAAGATAGGAATAATTGTATCAGTAACATGAAATGCAGTAACCAGACATATAGTCAATAACTGCAAGCTCACACTGAGGGCCCAGCCAGGTGTAGTGCCCATTAATTGATAGATATTTTTCTCCATCCCTGACTGGCAACTTTGGTCTGATAGCCAGTGATAGAGTGGTTCCTAAACAGAGTCTTGGGATATGGATCAAGAATAAGGAGGCGTGCAGGTCGTAGTACCAAAAAGAGGAGAGAGATGCTCATTAAACGTTGGATTTTTCCTGGTTGAGGAAGGGAAGCCAGGAGCGGAGAGAGGAGAGCAAAGACTGAATTCCAAAGATGACAAGTTAAATATGTAGCAAAAATAAAGGAAGGAAAGAACTAAAAGGAGATTGGTTTTGGTCAGTAAGACAGACTAAGTTTATTATTTCAGAGAGAGGCATCAACATGGCCCCAGGAGATGCAGTACCATAAAGGCAAAACTTAGCATCATTGGGTGGGCAGAGGGATGTTGAGTCTACCAGGGCTTGGAAAGATGAGCAGCCCATAGTCATGCCAAGATACGGGCTTTCTGGTGCATAACCATAAAGAGTCAGGCTTCACATTGATGACCCTAAGAAGGTGTGTGTGTATGGTCTGACTGTGGCAGTGAAGGAGAAAGTTAATCTTGTCAGTGGAATACAGATATGTGAGTAATTGGTTTTCTTTGGGAAAATTTGCCAAAGAAAGAGATGATGTTTGAGTTAGGTTGTCTTGAAGTTAAAGTAGAAATTCAGCTGGCAGAAAAAAAAAAAAAAACATGGTACAAGCATTACTGCCTGAGGGAAGGGTTTAAAGAGAGGGCTGGGGTTTTGTTCTTTAGTCCCTAGAGTTACTTAACTTAAAATATGGGTTCTGGAAACTGCTGCATCAGCCTGGTATGTGAATCATTCTTTGACATAGGCAAATTCCACCCTTCATTAATGAAGTATATACGTGTACTGACATAAATAAATTGGCATTTATGAGACTTAATGTGCTTCATATTCCAATTATTTTTATTTGTTTCTTTCCTGTGTAAAGGAAATAATAAGTAATTCTGAGAAGAAACATCTTAAAGTGGCTGAAATTATATAATGAGTTGTAAATGCAACTCAAAGGATTCAGAATTGGAATTAAGGTTGCGTTTTGAAATTTAATATTCAGGGAGTTTCTATAGAACTTGGGGAAGGAAGTTGTTCACATGTCCCTGGGGCTTTACAATATACAATTCAAGAGAAACCAGTGTATGTAGTTTGGGAAACTCCTACTAAGCTGGAAGCCCAAGATAAGTTGTAATTGCCATCTCCAACAACTATATAAATCAAGATAGATCATAGAGAGATGAGAGCTCCTATTCCAATGTGGCAGAACAGTAAATATCGGCTGAGGTTATTTTTTAAATACCGACTTAGCAGATGATGCTTAGCCATTCCGTTCTGTAGCTGAAGCTCTTTGTAATGTGTAAATGTAAACATACAGCAGCCACTCACAATTATGCAGCCGATTTATGGAATTATTAGATGTATGTTTTATTCTTTACTCCTCTCCCTGAACCTTAAGCATAAAATAAATACAGAGTTTCCCTTGTTGATTAACCCAACACAAATTGTTCCTTACTTTGGAAAAGCAACCAATTAAAACCCACTTTAAAATGTTACTGATAATTTTCAGATATTTTTGGCAAATTAATTTCCTCTACTTCAGGCTACATTAACTTGGGCTTCAGGCTCTTTACTTCTCTGCTCCAAAACAAGGAATCTGATTCCCAGACATCTCCGCAGTCAGTGACTAGTGCTGCAGGAGCAAGAAGATGAAGGACATGGAGAATGAAGGTCAGGTTCCTCCCTCAATGCACTTGGAGTCTAACCACTGAGTCTGATGATAAAGAATCAGAATAAGCTTCAGAGTCAAGGCCTTTTGAGCAAAATTGAGGATGGGTGTATTTTCAGCAGATGGAAAGGAGGAAAGAGATAGCTCAGGCTTCCAGGACAGCTTGATATAAAGATAAAAGTCTAAAATAAAGGCAATATTTAGAAAATAGTGGATGGTACAATCTCAGTCTAGGACTGTATGCACCCAGAAGGCTACTTATACTTTTAAAAAATTATTGAAATTTAGCTTAATAATATATCAGGAAAGATCCCAAACTTTTGAGGAATGTAAATTTTACTTTTTTTTTTTTTCTTTTAGACAGAGTCTCACTCTAGGTAGAGTGCCTTAGAATCATAGCTCATAGCAACCTCAAACTCTTGGGTTCAAGCAACCCTCTTGCCTCACCATCCCCAGCAGCCGGGACTATAGGCACCTGACACAACACTTGGCTAGTTTTTCTATTTTTAGTAGAGAAAGGGTCTCACTCGTGCTCTGGCTGGTCTTAAACTCCTAAGATCAAGCAATGCATTGGTCTCCCTCCCAAAGTGCTAGGATTACAGGCCTGAGCCACCTCACAGAAATGTAAACTTTAAATGTGAAAGCCCTAAATTAATCATGTAAACCTGGAGGGTGGTGCTAATGATCATTTGGCTAATGGAAACTTGTCTTCTACAAAAGCTTGTGTTTTGTGATTTAGAAGGTGATTTGGGTTAAGAAGACCAAGACTTAGAAACAAACTCTGTATTTCAATAATAAGGAGCATCCACTGTGTGCTAGGATGGTTATAAAACAATAAAGACTTGAGAAAATTCACTAAGATAAATTTCTACATTGATATTTTTATGTATGGATTGCATATTTTCTCCCACAAACAGATGGGTTTTTAAGAAGCACTCTGAGGCATTATTCATTAATTAAGTTTATTGAATGTATGGCATCACTGCATGGGTACATCATTCCCCTTAATGCTCTTGCTTTCATGTGCATAGATATTTAAATTTTTTTCTCTTAGAATTTTTCCAACATTTGGCTCTTGAAAAGCACACATCAACTGAAAAGGGATGGCAAAAAGAACAATTGCTTTAATTTCCTAGTTCTAACCTAACCCAACACATTTTGTAAGAACCTTTATGTAATAGTTTAGTTGTAAGTGACAGAAATGTAACAAAATTACATATTGTGAAGGGCTCAGTGATGAAACCAAGAAAATGCTACAGGATGGATCAGAGTTCTGGAAGAACTGAATGCAGGGCATCAGACACCATTAACACTCACTGTTTCTCCTCTTATTTAACCTCTTATGCTCTCCTATATTGGTTTAGATTTGCTATTCCCTTATGGATATAATTATAGCCACAGTCAGTTCTGAGCTATGGTCATTTTTGGCTGGATAGTTCTCTGTTTGGGGGATCTTTTCTGTGAAATGAAGGATTTTAAGTAGCCTCCTTGGCATCTACCCACCAGATGCAGGTAGCACCTCTCCCTGCCTACCTGCCTGGGCTGTGACCACTGTGTTACAGGCTTAATGTCAGAGAAGAAGGAGAGGTTATTAAACAACTTCCATGTACAAAAATCCAACACAATGGTTTTGGTTCTGAGTGGGCCAAATACCCACCCTGAACAACACTTTTTTGAAAAGGAAAATTAGATATCATGATTAACTTGGCTTAAGCAAATGTTGTATCAACCAGAAATCTTACCAATGCCATCAGGTTTCAAAATTCCAATGAATGGGTGGCACCTGTGGTTCAGTGGGTAGGCCCTGTCCCATATATTGAGGGTGGCATGTTTGAACCTGGCCCCAGCCAAACTGCAACAAAAAAATAGCAGGGCATTGTGGTGGGCAACTGGAGTCCCAGCTACTGGAGAGGCTAAAGTAAGAGAATCGCCTAAGCCAAGAAGTTGGAGGTTGCTGTGAGCTGTGATGCCACAGTACTCTACTGAGGGCGATAAAGTGAGACTCTGTCTCTAAAAAAAAAAAAGAAAGAAAATAGCAAAATTCTAGGGGACCCTGGTCACATAGCAATATATGTATTTGGTTATAGATTTTATATATTGTTCTTTGGTAAGTAGGCTAATGTTTTGGATTGAGAAAGTGATGGTGAAGATTTTTAAAATCATTAAAAAAAAAGATTTAAAAAAGTTGGATAAAGAATTAGTAGAACTATAATTTATTCAGGGTTCACAATAATTACAAAGTGGAAGCAGTCCACCAGTAGAGAAATTTGAAGTCTATGGTACATTAATGGTAATATTAGTAAGAACAAAACATAAACCTAACACAACTACTGACCACATTGCCGTGATCCCCAGATTAATGGCTCATGAATAAAGAAGCATATCTGTTTCTTGAAAAAATTATTATTTACCTCAGTTTTGAGTATGCTTGTACTAAAACCCTTTTCAAGAGATAAAATAAGTAACATAATCAGACACAGAGGTAACACATGAGACAACACAGGATTTAGGGAGAAGGAAATCTTTATTTTTCATTAATATTATGAATAAAACCACCACAGTTTTGCAGGTTTAGTTGTAGGTAAACTTGACTAATTACTTTTCTAAGCATTCACAATTTCAAGTCTGAAATTCTGATTAGGTAATACAGTTATCAATTTAATATAAATAAAAATTTTTTAAGGCAAAAAGCTTATAAAGCTGCACTATAAGAAAGGTTAAATGAAGTTCTTCACACAGAAGGAATATGATTCACAATGGAAATTTTTACCTAGTCATAAGAATAAAGATTAATAAAAATAGTAAAAATGTGGGTAAATATAAAAATTAATTTCTTATTTTTAATTTTTTAATCTCAGAAAATTGAAAAAACATAAGAAGCACAAAAATGTAAAATGCAAACCATAAAAATGTAATTGAGAGTCTATTGGGGGATTCATAATGAATGTAGAAGTAAACTGTGTGACAACAAAAGATAGGAGAGGAAATAGGTCAGACACAGTTTTGCAGTTCTCTCACTGTATATAATAGAATAAATTTTGAAAGTAGACTTTAGTAAGTTATAAATTTATACTGTAAAGCCTAGAACAATCACCATAAAATTAAAACAATTAAATAAATATTAAGCTTTTAATGTCCGTAAAATAGAACCATAAATACGTACTCAATTAATACAAAAGGAGAGAGAAAAGGTAAAGAAGAGGGCAAATGAGGCAGGACAAATAGAAAACAAATAGTGAAAAATATTTATAACACCAAGCATATCAATAATTACCTAGAGTAAACGGTCTAAAAATTCCAATTAAAAGACAGGGACTGGATTTAAAACAAAAGCACAACCCAGTGACCTGGAATTCTACCAAAAGTTTAAGAAATAAATAATACCAAATGTACATACATGCTTCAGGAAATAAAGAGAAAGGAACACTTCCAAACCTCTTTTTATGAGATCAGTATTATTTTCATACTGAGACCATCTAAACTTGTTTACAAGAGGGGAAAAAAACTTACAATATCCCTCATGAACATAGGCACCAAATGAAATCAAGCAAATTATTTGGCAAAAAAAGCATCCAGCAATATATAGAAAGAATAATAAATCCTGACCAGATGAATTTAATCCTAGTAATGCAAGTTGTTCCAATATTCAAAAAGCAATCAAATATGTTAATTCACATATTAATTAAGAACAGAATTTTCTTCTGCAAAAACTTTAGAAAAAAATTAACATCATTTGAAAACCAAAACTCTCAGCAAAACAGGAATAGATGAGACATTCCTCATCATGATGGAGAGTATCTGCTTAAAATGTACATATAGCATTATGCTTTATGGTGAAATAATGAAGGATGTTCTCCTAAGGCAGTGGTTATCAACCTTCCAATGCTGTGATCCTTTAAAACAGTTCCTCATGTTGTGGTGACCCCCAACCATAAAATTATTTTTGTTGCTACTTCATAACTGTAATTTTGCTACTGTTATGAATCGTAATGTAAATATCTGATATGCAGAATGGTCTTAGGGGACTCCTGTGAAAGAGTTATTCAGCCTCCAAAGGGGTCATGACCCACAGGTTAAGAACCACTGTCCTAAGGTCAGGGTCAGTACAAGCATGTCTGAATTCGCTCCTTTTACTCAGCAGTGCAGTCAGTCTCAGCCAATTCAATTCAATTCAATAAGGCAAGGAAAATATATAGATTATAAGTGACAAAGTAATAATCTTAATTCATGAATGACATGAATAATTTCTATACAGAAAAATTAATAAATCTACAAAAGCTATGCTAAAATGAGTCTAGCAAGTTGACAAGAGGCAAGATCACTATATGAAAAATATACACATACACATCGTATAATACTTCTGTCTACTAAGCTACCAATAACTGGAAATTGAAATTTCAAAAATACTATGTATAATAATGTTTTTAAAAATGCAAAATAGAAAGTTGACAGGAAGTATACAAGACTTGTACACTGAAAATCACTGAACATTACTGAGAAAATAAAAGAGAAATGTAAATAAATGGAGATATATGTCATTAATATATCAAGAGACTCATTATACTAAGATATTAATTCTCTCCAAAATCATCTATTGAACTTCTATAGGGTTAACAAAACCCCAGTGAAATTTTCAGATTGCTTTTTTTGGGTAATTGACAGTCTGATTCTATAATTTATATGGAAGTGTCAACAACATAGAATAGCCCAAGTATTGTTGACAAACAAGAACAAAATTGGTCAATGTACACTATCTGCTTTCAGGACTTACTATGTACCTGTAGTAATCAAGAAAGTTTATTGGCAAAAGGATAGATCAATGGAAAAGAATAAAAATTCCAGAACGTGGTTCTATTCGTATATGATCAACTAATTTTTAAAAAATATGCAAATATAGTTCATTAGAAAAATATATAATCTTTTCAACAAATAGTACTAGGGTAATTACCTATATGGAAACAAAGTCAACCTTAAAATACAACTATCACCATATACATATAAAAAATAACTTTAAATGGATTACAGACCTAAATATAAAAATTAAAACCATAAAACTACTAGGAAAGAAAAGATGAGGGGGATCCTTTTGACTTTCAGTTAGGTCTTAGGATATAAGAAGCATCAAATAAAAAGAAAAATGTGATAAACCTCAAAATTAAAAGTTCTACACTTCCAGTGTTTTCCCTACACTTTCTTCTTGTATTTTTATAGTTTCATGGGCAAAAATTTTATGAAGACCCCCCAGGCAATTGAAGCAACATCAAAAATACACTACTGGAACCTCATCAAATTAAAAAACTTCTGCACAGCCAAGAACACAGTAAGTAAAGCAAGCAGATAGCCTTCAGAATGGGAGAAGATATTTGCAGGTTATGTCTTGGACAAAGGTTTAATAACCGGAATCCACAGAGAACTCAGATGTATTATCAGGAGAAGAACAAGTGATCCCATCTCAGGGGGGGCAAGGGATTTGAAGAGAAACTTCTCTGAAGAAGACAGGTGCACAGCCTACAGACACATGAAAAAATGCTCATTAACCTTAATCATCAGAGAAATGCAAATCAAAACTATTTTGAGATATCATCTAACTCCAGTAAGACTAGCCCACATCACAAAATCCCAAAACCAGAGATGTTGGCATGAAATGGGAAGATGTGGAGAAATGGGAACACTTCTACACTGCTAGTGGGAATGCAAACTAATATGTTCCTTTTGGAAAGATGTTTGGAGAACACTTAAAGATCTAAAAATAGACCTGCCATTCGATCATACAATTCCTCTACTTGGTATATATCCAGAAGACCAAAAATTACATTATAACAAAGATATTTGCACCAGAATGTTTATTGCAGCCCAATTCATAATTGCTAAGTCATGGAAGAAGCCCAAGTGCCCACTGACCCACAAATGGATTAATAAATTAGGGTATATGTACACCATGGAATATTATGCAGCCTTCAAGAAAGATGGAGACTTTACCTCTTACATGTTTACATGGATGGAGGTGGAACATATTCTTCTTAGCAAAGTATCGCAAGAATGGAAGAAAAAGTATCCAATGTACTCAGCCCCACTATGAAACCAATTTATAGCTTTCTTATGAAAGTTATAACCCAATTGTAGCCCAAGAAGAAGGGCAAAGCGGAGAGGGAGGGGAGGGGTGAGGAGGGGGGAGGATGGATGGAGGGAGGGTAATTGGTGGGACTATACCTATGGTGCATCTTACAAGGGTACATGTGAAATTTACTAAGTGTAGAATATAAATGTCTTAACACAATAACTAAGAAAATGCTGTGAAGGCTATGTTAACCGGTTTGATGAAAATATTTCAAATTGCATATAAAACCAGCAAATTATACCCCATGATTGCATTTATGTACACAGCTATGATTTAATAAAAAAGAAAAAGTTACATGAGAACTTGACTGTGTAGAGGTCAGTGCCCCTGCTTTGTTCAATGGTCAACTGTATATCTATTACATAATATATTATTATGATTAATTATTTCTATATACTATAAATTAACAATTAGAAACTGATATAAATAATGCTATTGATGTAGCATCAAAAAATATGAGATAGTTAGGGATAAATTTAACAAAAGGTGTATAAGACCTATTACTGGAAATTGCAACACATTGTTAAGAGAAATTAAAGACCTAAATAAATGAGGAGATAATAACTGTTATGTACAGGAAGACTCAATATTGTTAAGATATCATGTATCTCCTAAGTAATCTATGGAGTCAGTACAAACTCAAAAAAAAAATCTCATAACTTTATTTTATAAAGATAAACAAGTTAATCTTTTTTTTTGACACAGGAGCTCAAGCTGTTCCCCTGGGTAGAGTGCCATCGCATCACAGCTCACAGCAACCTCCAACTCCTGGGCTCAAGCAAGTCTCCTGCCTCAGCCTCCCAAGTAGCTGAGACCATAGGCGCCTGCCACAATGCCCGGCTATTTTTTTTTTTTTTTGGTTGCAGCTGTCATTGTTGTTTGGTGGGCCTGGGCTGGATTCGAACCTGCCACCTTGGGTGTCTGTGGCTGGCACCTTAGCCGCTTAGCCACAGGTGCTGAGCCAAACAAGTTAATCTTAAAATTCACATGGAAATACAAATGATATAGAATAACCAAAATAATTTAGGAAAAACCCAAAGTACAGGGGTTAATATGACTTGTTCAAGGCTTATCATAAGGCTGTAGTAATCAAGACAGTTTGGCCTTGGGGTAATGACAGATCAACAGATCAGTGGAACATAATAGTGTCTAGAAATATGCCCCAACTTACATAAATAACTAATTTTTGACCTTGATGCAAAGACAATTCAATGGAGGAAAAAACATCTTTAAAATGGTTCTGGATATCTATATGCAAAACAAAAGCACTTTAATACTTTGTCACATATAAAAATTAACTAAAGATGGACTATAGATCTAATGTAGAACCTAAAACTAATAAGACTACTAGGAAAAAAATACAAGAAAATCTTTTGTCCATAGGTTAGGCAATGATTTCTTAGATACCACAACAAAAGCACAATCTACAAAAGAAAAATTGATAAACTGACATTTGTCAAAATTAATAACTTCTGCTCTTCAAAAGATAATGTAAGAGAATGAAAAGACAAGCCAGAGGCTGGAAGAATATATTTGCAAAGCATATATCTGAAAAAGGATAAGCAATCCAATTTAAAACCAGGCAAAAGTTTTTTTTTTTTTTTTTTTTTTTTTTTGAGACGGACCCTCAAGCTATCCCCCTGAGTAGAGTGCCATGGCATCACAGCTCATAGCAACCTCCAACTCCTGGGCTCAAG
>CAUYQV010187442.1:0-13684 GCA_963574575.1 Galagoides demidoff | reverse complement strand
ATTAATAAATAAATGACCCATGATAAATATGCAATCAAACATTTTATAGATAATACATGTCAAATAGGAGATTGTCCTAATAAGTAAAAAATCCAGCAGAAATACAAGTGTGGACACACACACACAGCTCTACAATCTTAACAGGAGTGTTCAGAGTTTGAAAATAGAAGAATGAAAGAATTGTTTTGGAAATCATTTACCAAATATGAGCCAAAAGAAAATACTTGCATGAAAAATTATAAGATTCTTCTGTCCTCCCTTCAATTCCTTATTATCAGCCTTAAGAGCCGATCAACTTCCCTCTACTTGAATGATCATACCAAGTGACACACAAGCACTTCATTACCCTGTGAAGTACCAACTAAAATAAACTAATGTAATAAATGTTTTATTTTCATGAACAAAAATAATTTATATGAGCTTCAATCTGGACATTTTGCCTGGCCTTTGCACCAAGAAAAAGCTGATTATTGTGCTCAAAGCACAGAAAATGCTTAGCAAATCTCTAATAAGAACAGCTTACAAATAAGCTATATTATCCATTAATCCTCACACTGAGTGACATGCCTACAAATAAAGAGACAGATTATACAGGACTGTCACAGAAATATTATTTGTTGCAGGAGATTAATATAGCGTGTTGTATATAATATGTAAACAAAATTGTAACAATGCTAATGTTATTAATACCATTGTAAGTATTAATCTAAAGTCTGCATCTAGTCATATAAATATTAAATGTAAATTATCCTTCAGCTAAAATGTCAGTAAATTATAGCATACCCTCCTACTTTCTAAGATTTTTCTCTCATAACATTAAAATATATTAGTTTTATTAGATACATGGAGCATTTGATGTTTAATTATAAAAATTGCTAACATGTTAATAGAATATAATTTGGTATGTATAAAGGGTATGGGTTTACATACAATGATTTAATCAAGAACATATCTTACACCATGATCTTTTTGCATCCTCAATTATTTCTTTGCTATTCGAATGGAAATTAGAATGGCCCAAGTATAAAACTGTGCATCTTAGGACGTTTCATGTACTAGAAGGAAGAGTTGAAATAGAAAGTGTCTGAAGATTCTCTTTTTCTCTCCTCAACACTGAAGTTTTATAGGCGATAAATGGCAAATCTCAGTTTATATCTCTACACAGTGTCACTACTAATAATTTCCAATGTACTACATGGCCTTTCCCATTGGTAACTAGTCTGAGGCATCTTGTTACCGCAACCAAAGAGTGGTTGGTCTGTGTGTAAACCCATCAAGTTCAAGATACGGTTTCCAATTCTGGTAAAGAGTCTCTATAAAAATATATTGAAGTACATGCTTATTTTAAAATCCTATAATTAAAAATTCTTTCTGTTTAGTAATCATCCTCTAAAATTCATGGCTTTTATGTTTTAATTATTATTTTATTTATGTTTGCCTGAGCTATTTTGGTTTTATAGTTAAAACAATCTTAATTGCAGTATCTCAACAGAGATACACTATCAAACTCCTTGTAAATATTCTATAATATCTATTTTGAATTACTTTTTATCATTCTGAATTCAATGAAACAAAATTTTCTTCTCCAAGGACTAAGTGTTCTAATGGAGTGGGTTCTAACAGAGTGAGGTTTCCATAACTGAAAAGTTTGAAAGAAGCAAAACTGTATGTTAGATCTTTAAATATAAATATGGATTAGACTTCAGAAATTTTATATTACCTGTCTTATTATTTGAGGTGACGTATCTAAAAATCAGAAAGATTAGATTTTTTTACATTAAGAAGCAAACATTGCAAAAGCCATTTTCTATATTTTCTTTCTTTGCCAAATATATTATTTTAAACAATTAGTTAAACATTTATATTTTGTAATGTTTTTGTTTCAAACTATTTAAATCAAAATCAGAGAAAAGTGAATTAAAAATAAAAGGATAATTAAAACAGAAATATAATCCTTTCTTAAAGTAATATATTTGTATATATATGCATACAGAAATTATATTCCCATCTGGAGATTTTATAATACTTTTTTCTTGAATGAAAACAAGGTAGGTAGAATTAGAACGTATTGTGTCCTGTATGATCATCATTAGAAATATAAATAGCAAATGTGTGTCTCAATTGAGGAATACAAAATGATAAAATGATTTAGGTTGAAAATATTATGTACAGTGGAAAATATGTCAATAAATGAAAAACATAGTATATGCTATTGTGAAATATAAGCAACAATTGTAAAATAATTTGAAATTTACTAGACTTAGACAATATTTACAATCCAGGATCTCTGAGAATCTGATATGCAATCCACTAAAATTGGATTTATACTTATTTTGCAACTTTAATTTTGATGGTAAGTTATATTACAGAGTGATAATGTGTATGATACATAAAAAGTCTATATGATTAGATGAGCTAAGTGATGGCAAAAGTTTATTTAATAGTGGAATTGACAAATAAAGGAACAACAAATAGAAGATGCACATTCCAGTCTAGAAAAATAGAATGGAATTGAATTAAAAATAGTCATGGTCAGTGGATTAGAATTTATAGATAAGTTTTCTTTGCCTCATGTCTATATTAAATATATCTTTTTAATTGTATAAGAAGCATAGTTTCTATGTAAAACATTGTTTTTGAGTCA
The DNA here is from genome assembly GCA_963574575.1 of Galagoides demidoff. Classification (NCBI taxonomy): domain Eukaryota; kingdom Metazoa; phylum Chordata; class Mammalia; order Primates; family Galagidae; genus Galagoides; species Galagoides demidoff. The sequence goes on along the minus strand of CAUYQV010187442.1, from coordinate 11,040 downwards.
TATTGTTGTTTAAGGTACACTTAAATTCTTGAGAGAGCTAGACCAAATGTTCCCACTGAAATCTAAGGTGAATCCTTTTGCTGCAACCAAGAATACAGTCTCCGTTCAGAATTCTTTGTCAAGAAGTATATTCATATCTATTATAATTGGTAGCAGGTATTTTCTAACAAAGTGTGGAAGCAACTTTCTCTTGGGCAAATTTCATTTCATGGATCCTTCAATTACAGGAAAACATGTCCCCATCCCATTTTTGTTATATATCTATAAATAAGGAATGTCTATCAGCCACCAAATTGTTTGAAATTACATCATTCTCTGAATATTGATAGCAAGGGGATTCACAGCTTAATTATAGGACAATACAACAATAACAATAACAAAAAAACCCAAGCCAAATAAGGCAAAACAGAATAACAATCAAATTTTACACTGTTTTCAGTAGAAGCACACTATAGTCATCCTCAGCCATCTTAGAAATTGGTTTACATGTTAACTAGTTAATGATTCTGCAATAATTCAAGTTAATTTATAATTCTGCTTAAGCTAGAATTATCACAGAATAAAAGTGAAGACGGCAATATATTCTAAAATTCTTTAACACATAGTACTGATGATATGAATTTTACACTCATGATCACGATGGAAATAAAAAGGATTACATTTATTTTGAAATAATGAAAATACAAGGCAATGATCAGTTCAGACACTTTGACTTTTCAAAATCTAATTCTTAACATGATATATGCTTATATAGTTGAGTATTTTATTATTGGATGACATAAGTTGTAACATGAAATATGAACTTTCCACATCAAAGCTTGACTCCTACTGGTTTCCATGTACACATTTCATTTTAGCCTGCCATTCGACAGACAGTCACACTTCAAGACCACAGACTTTTTCTCTCATGGCTTTATTTCTTTCTACTATTTTTCTTATTAGGAGTAGCAACATCTGTTTCATAACTAGCTCATTTTCTTAAAAATTCTATTTCTAAAGCAAAAGAGACAGAGAGAAAGAGAGAAAAATTGAAAGTTGTTTGGCTTTCTGACCTTGGGGAAACAAAAATCAACCAGCAGTATAAAGCTGCTCTTGGTTTTATCAGGCTTCATCATCCATATATAAAAATGACAAGCCATAAAAATAAAATAAAATGCTTATTTCCCCTTCAAGTTAAAGCATCCCTCAAAGGGTTTCATAGTACTTGTTCTTTGCCTCATAAAATGCAAATTTTCAACCTTGAAATAGAGAAATATTCTTTTCTTCTTTCTGACAGATAAAGCCATTTTAAGCGCACTGTTTTGCAAAAGGATATAGGCTATGATAACCTACGACAATCGTAAAAATGCATAACAAATGTTCTTGTACTTTCTTACATACGTTAAACCTAACATTAAACCTACTTAAGGAAAAAGAATGTAATGCTTCAGTAAATCAGGTTCTGATCGTGGACATGCTGACAATCCAAAACTTAGAACATAATGTTACAGAAAATTTCTACTGTAGAATCTTTCATTCATTGAAAGTCATCCATTCATTTCTTTTGCCTCATTTCATAGATAAAAATGTCTCAAGATTCTTGAACTATTTAACTTTTCCTATACAAACTCACTAAGTTGTGAAGGAATATAAATTTTTTATGATGAAATATAAAAGAAAATTAATTTACAACTAGTGTCAAATTATTTAATCTTAATATTTGCAGCTATAAGCTATTATTTAGTGATAATTTGTAGCATTGTGACAATAAATATATTTCATAATGTATTTTTACTAGATTTTATTGTAAAGATTTTTTAAGTAATGTTTTGCAAATACACAAAGTATATTGTTGAAAATTTCATGAATTTAGTGTGGTCATCTATGTTGACTTTAAAGCCAGGATTTTAAACTGTACTTTAAATTGTCCTCTAATTTTCCGGATTTAATCATGGATAAGTTTAAAACATCACCTAGCCTAATTCTACAAATGATATAGCTGCTTATATTTTTTTGATATCTTTGGATTAATACTATATGTATATGTATATATACATATATGTAAGAATATTTATATAATTATTATGAAATTAAGACAGTCACAAAGACATGGAATTAAGTGAAATACCCACTTAATAATTAGTAGATAAAGAAAATATGGTATGTATACATCATGGAATATAAGTCATTAAAAAGGATGAAATATCTTAGCACTATGGGGGGCTGAAGTGGGTAGATCACTTGAGCTAATAGGTTTGAGACCAGCCTGAGCAAAAGTGAGACAGGGTCTCTAACAGAAATTAAAAACTGATGCAAGAAGATTGCCTGAACCCAGGAGTTTGAGGTTATTCTGAGCTATGATTTCACAGCACTCTACCAAAGGCAACAAAGTGAGATTCTATGTTAAGAAAAAAAGGATGAAATAATATCTTTTGCAGAAACTTGAAGTAAACTAGAGTCCATTATACTAAGTAATGCAGGAATGGAAAACTGAATATCACACATTCTTAATTATAAGTGGGATTTAACTAAAGATAGGCAGATGCATGCAGAGTGGACAATGCAGACTGAGAAGAGGGGGTAGGAATAGGGTAAGGGAAGGAAAGCTACTTATCAGTCACAAAGAAAAGTAATCAGGTAATGTCATTGAAAACACAAATATCACCTCCATACAATTCATCCATGTAACCAAAAATTAATTAACTTGTATTTCTAAATCTACCAAAATATGTGTGCACATGTATGTTTATATATACTAGTGTTACAATTCATATGTTGAACCCTGAAGCCCCAACGTACTTGTTGATAAGGTTTTAGTGAGGTAATTAAGGTAAAATGAGGTCATATGGAGTCACAAATGAGGTTTACAGGATGCATATCCTCATAAGAAGAGAAGCTAGCAATACATACATACAGAGAAAATACCGTGTGAGAACAAACCAGGAAGGTGGCCATCTTCAAAACAAGGACAGAGCTCTCCAGAGAAAATATTATTGTTAAATCCTTGTTCTTAAATTTCCAGCAACTACATATGTAAGAAAATAAACTTGGGTTGTTTCAGCCCCCCCCTTCAAAAATATATGTTGTTAAGATATGTTTAGATGTACTTAATATCCACATTAGTAGACTTTGATTAAAGTAGATTACTATCTATATACTGAATGGACTTCATCCAATAAGATGAAAGCATTAAAAGAAAGGAATGAGGTTTTGGGGGGGTATATACCTAGTAATGAGATTATGGAATCAAATGGGAGGTCTAATTTGAGTTCCATGAAGATTCTCCATACTTCTTTCCAAAGAGGTTGTGTTATTAGTTTGCAGTGCCACCAAAAGTGTAAAAGTAGTTCATTCTCCCCACCAGCATCTGCATCCCTAGGACTTTGTGATGTAGGCTATGCTTATTGGGGTTAAGTGATATCTCAGGGTGGTTTTGTTTCATTTCACTGATGACTAGGGACAATGAGCAATTTTTCAAATGTTTGTTATCCTTAGAGAAGGTTTTGTTCTTGTAAAAATCAGGGCTTGATATTGGACTTTTCAACAGATCTATTATTTTTTCCTGGTTAAGTCTAGGGAGATGGTGTGATTCCAGATACTGGTCCATTTCCTCTACATTGTCAAATTTCTGGGTGTAGAGTATCTTGTAGCAATCACAGATAATCTCTTGTATCTCAGTGATATTTGTTGTTATTTCCTCTCTTTTTGTTTCTGATTGGGGTTATTAGAGATTCTGTTTCTAGTTAAAACAATATGGCCAAAGGTTTATTGATTTTGTTTACTTTTTTAAAGAATAAACTTTTAATTTTATGAATTTTCTGAATGATTTTGTTTTCAATTTCCTTCATATGATTTAACTTTGATTATTTCTTACCTTCTTCTATGTTTGGGATTCGATTGTATTTCCTTTTCCCATTTCTTGAGATGATTCACGAGGTGGTCATTGTGTTCTTTTTGATTTTTGGATGTAGTCACCTAATTGATAAATTTCCCACTGAGAACTAGTTTTGCAGTCTCCCACATGTTTTGGTAGCTAGTAGCTTCTTTGTTGTTATGTTCGAGGAATTTAATAACCTACATCTTTATCTCTTACTTGACCCAACTGTCATTCAGCATGAGGTTTTGATTCCATACCTTTGTGTAGGATAAAATTTTTGTTGGAGTTGAATCGTACCTTTAATGCCTTGTGGTATACTTAAAGCAGATACAAGGTATAATTTCAGTTCTTTTAATTGAGTTCAGGTTTGTTTTTTTGTCTTAGGATATAATCTATTTTGGAGTATGTTACACAGGTGACAAGAAGAACATATATTCCTTAGCTATGAGATGGTGTGTTCTGTGTATGTCTATTAAGCTAATTTGTTCTGTGGTCACATTTAAGTCCCTTGTATCTTTGTGTAATTTATGTTTAGAAATATGCCCAGTTCAACCAGAGGAAGGTTAAAGTCTATAGATATTACAATTATAAAGGATATCATATAGATTGGATCAGTTAAGGTCTGTTTCATAAACCTGGGGTCATTTAAGTTGAATGTATCAATATTTAGAATTGAAATATCCTCTTTTTATATTGTTCCCTTTACCAGTCTGAAGTGACCATCTTTGTCTTTCTTAAATTTAGTTGCTTTAAATCCACTTGTATCTGATAATAAGGTTTTGAACCTTCCTTTCTTCTGATTTCCATTGCCTGATATATTGTTTTCCAAACCAATCACCCTGAGTCTTGTTTTGTCCTTCAAGGTTAAGTGTTATATAGATGGCTTGTGCTTTTTATCCAGTTGGTGAGCCTGTACCTCTTCAGTGGGGAATTCAAGCCATTTACAGTTATTGAGAGAATTGGTAAGTGTGGTAGCTTCTATTCATCTTATTTTGTAAAAGTTTGTTGCTTAGTTTTATCCTTTGTACCATTGTGTATGGTACGTTTGTTATTTAGTTTGTGTGTGTTTATTTTGCTGGTGGTCCATTGTGATGGTCAGTATTGAGAATAGGTCTAAGTATTTCTTTTAGAGCTGATCTTCTTGTGACAAATTTTCTCAGTTTGCATATCAGTAAAAGATCTGAATTCTCTATCAATTTAGAGCTTAGTTTAGCAGAGTCCAGAATGCAGGGCTGAAAATTGCTTTGTTTAAGAAGGTTAGAGGTCTATGACCATGCTCTTCTCCCTTCCAAAGATTCAACAGAAAAGTACACTCTCACCCTGATAGACCTACCCCTACAGGTCAATTGACACTTATTCTGGGCTACTTGGAGAATTTTCTTACATCTTGACTTTGAAAAAGTTCATTACAATGAGTCTTGGAGGTTTTCTGTTTGTGTTGAGATGACCCAGGTTTTGATATCTTTCTAAAAGGAGTGTGTCAAAATCTTTGCTCATATTTGGGAAATTTTCATTTATGACACCCCTTAGTAGGGCTTCTTCATTCCCTTCAGGGATACCTATAATTCATACGTGTGAATGCTTTGAGAAGACCCATAATTCTCTGAGTGAATGCTGGGGGTTTTGTTTGTTTCTTTGCTTTTTTTCCCCCCTCTTCTTTTCTGCCTCTTGAATTGCCTGGATTAGTTCAAGAGCTTTATTCTCTAGCTATGAGATACTTTCTTCACCATGGTCTAATCTGTTATTGGTACTTTCTACTTAATCTTTATGTTCTCTGATTGATTCCTTCAATTCCTTAAGCTCTGCTATATTCTTTCTACATTCTTCCATTATTTGATTCTGTTTTTGAATTTCTTTTTGATTACTTTCCAAATTCCTTCATTGTGTTTACCACCCATATTTTAAATTATCTTTCTCTCATTTCCATTATTTTTTTATAGTTGTAATCGTCTGCAGGAGCTACCTCATGATCCCTTTAGTGGGTTGCTCTGTATTTTCTTTCATGTTGCCAAAATTTTTCTGTTGGTTGCTCCTCATATATGTTTTTCATCATTATTATTATTTTTTACTTCCTTCCCTCATTTTTTTCTTCTCACTTTTCATGACTTTACATTCCTTTGTCTCCAAACTTAGGCATTGAAGTGTCCTTTTGTCATAAGGCAAAAGGGAGAGAAGGCAAAAGAATGGGAAGGGAGAAAGGAAAGAAAAAAATAAAGAAAAAAAAAAAGAAAATAGGAGAGGGCTGAAAGATAGACCTCAAAAAAAGGATAGTAGGAGAACAGAAGGTGAGAAAGAAGGGGATATGGTGATGTTTACCCTTGTTCTCTAACCCACACCTTGCAGTCTGGTGTGGGTATGGGTCCTTGTAGTCTGGAGCTCCTTAACAGCCTGATCAAAAGCAAGACCTCACTTCCACCAAATGTAGAAAACCATAAGCAGTATTTCCCAGCAGGTATCTACAATAGCATCCTTCCAAAGGCAAAAGTCAGAAGGACATTCTAGACTGCGAACTCAAGACCTCCTTGAACCATATCAATGCTATGACCTCCTAGCCCAGGCATCAGGGTGAGGTTCTGTCCCTTATAGAATACAAAATGAAATAGAAAAAGCATATGAGAGAAAATAAACAAATAATAAAAATAAAGTAATTTAAAAATAAATTTATGTAAGATAAAAATGATAAAAAGGAATATCTTAGTAGTTGTATATAAATTTATGTGAGAAAGGTGAAAATAGTAGAACAATCTCTACTAAAAGAGAGAAACAAGGAGAGAATTAAAAAACAAACAAATAAAAAAGAATGAAAGTGGCTAAAAAACTGTAGCAGACATTGCGGCCCCCTTGCTACTGAAGAAATTAAAAATGAAAAAATAAAAACACAACCAAACTACACAAAACAAAACAAATAACAACAAAACTAAGCAAAAAAAATTGAGAAAAGAAAAAAAATGTGTGAGTGTGTTGTGTCTGTGTATTTTATTGCAATATATTGCCTGAACACCAGGTAGCACTATAGTGTGAGTAGACACAGCACACACATTGGTTTTCCTGTGTAAGATAGGGTATAGAAGCCAGAAGAATCCAGTACTAGTTGCTGAGGAGACCTAGTCCTGTCTTCTTGAATTGTGTGTTTTTGATCAGGGGATGGTCATTTCACTAGCATTCAGTCCCCACAGGATCAGGATCTTGACAATCTCACCAGATTTCTTAGAAAGTCTTGACCTTCCAAACAGTGCCTTGTAATAACAAAGTGACATTCCCAGGGGTGTGGGAGCCATTTGACTCACTCCAAGGATGGTTGCTCAGGCTCAACAGGTGTGCCAGAGCCAGCCATGCACTAGGACCATTCCTCCCAGGTGACCCTCTCACAATGGCTGTGCCTGTTAGAGCCCAAGCCTATGGGAGTTTCATCCCACCAGAATTTTAATCCCTGCTTCTGGATGCTATTTGAGTTTATTAATTCACTTAAGCCCTTCCAAGCCAGCTCTAGCAAGCATCATAGTCCAAAAATAAAACTGCAGGACAGCCCTTTTCTATCTGTAGTCCTCTGCTGAAGAACCAGCTGGACTCTCTCCATATTCAGGCATTTGTCTTCTGTGCTAGTCTTCTTCAGCTCTAGAAATCTTTGCTGACTCGTGGAGTCTCCTATTACTTCACTGTGCCCCTAGGGTGATGTTTCTGGGTAGCATCCCCAGTCAGAGGTAGGTGGAGTTCTCTCTCCCTTGCTCAGCAGGAGTGGCTGATAAAGAGATGTCTCTAGTCTGACATCTTGCTCCAATATCTTGAGCCAAATCTCTCTCACTCTTTCTGCCTCTCTTTGTGTGTCTCTGCATGTACATATACACATATAGTCATAAGCAATGGCATGTTCTATTTTATCTGTTTATCTGGAAAACCCTGATTTATGCATCATTGTTGTACATTTGTTACATTGCTTAGAAGATGATATTTGCTTGAGGTGCCTTTTGTTCAATGGATAACACCTCTGACTATGCATAGAAGATGTCATTTTAAAATATTTGCATTTATGCAAATTATTCTGAAATTTAAGCTTTAGAAAGGAAGTTTTTATAATATTTTTGCCAAAATTAAAGGATTTTAGGCTATAAAACTCATTATTGAATAGTATTTTTTAAAGAGTACATCTTGTTTTTCTTATTTTTACTTTCATTTCTGCATTGAAAAACATGAATTAAAGAGACTTTTTAAAAGTCTAAGAGATACACCGTAGGACGTGAATCTCACACCCCTTGGTGGAGTAAGATCAAGTATAACATACATGAAGTGCTCTGCCAGTGTACTGATTACTTTGGAAATTGGGATCTAACCAATTATTTTAATATGTAAGGTAATTGGTGATAATGCAGCTAATGATGATTCCTTCGATTATTTTGTATGTTTTCTGCTTTCTTACAGGGCATTATTTGTACTTAGTGGCTCTACCAGATACTTAGTAAGAGAGCAAACAACTTAATACTTGTTACGTCATATAGTGTACTTTCTCAAAGGGAAAAATACCCAATTATCTAGAATTGAGAAAGGTTAGTACTACTTGTAATTCAACATTTTACTGTTTTGTAATGTTGGATGTTAATTTTGCAAAGAAAGAGACTTATTTTTTAATATAATGCATATGATTTCTTACAGGGTTTTTATGGAAAGTGTTGATAATATAGTCATGATTAATATGGAGGTAATTTGTAGGACAACAGTAACTATTTATGATAGGTTTACAGTTTACAATAAACAGAAAAATAAAAAATCTTTCCTTCAATTTATAGGCTTCCACTATTTCACAACTAGGGCTTTTTCTGTAGTCTAGGTATTTTTAAATGCATTTTTATCTTTATTTTTTATTCCAAAATATTAAGTAGGTACAAATATTTTGGTTACATGACTCACTTTTGAAACACTTGAGTCATAGCAATAGCGGTGACCATCACTTAAACAGAGTTTACTGTATATACCCATGTTACCCTCCCTCCTCCCCCCTGCTTGATTCCCGCTGAGTTTTATTTCTCTTGGTGGACATGTGTTCTCTTTGTAATTCCAATTTTATACTGAGCACATGTGCTTTTCTTTTTTTTTTTTTTTTTAATTCTGAAACACTTCAGTTGGGATAGCAGACTCCATTTCTATCCAAATTATAGCGAAATGCATTAATTCTTCCTTTTTTATGGCTGAAGAGTCCTCCATGATATACATATACCACATTTCATTAATTTGCTCATGAACTGGTGGGAACTTGGGTTGACTACATATCTTTGCAATTGTGAAATGTACTTTGATAACCATTTGAGTGCAGGTACAGGGGCCTTTTTGTATAAAAGTCATTTTTTCCTTTGAGAAGATACCAGTAGTGGTATTGCTGGTTTGAATGGTAGGTCTACTTTGAGTTCCCTGAGGAATCGCCATACTGTTTTCTACAATAGAGATGCAATTGTTAAACATTAATTTCATAAGTATATCAAAAAATAGTAGATTTATTTGTTACATAATAGGCTTGTCATTGACTACCATCACTACTCTTCAAGGAGAATGACTACCCAGAGAATTATGGGATTCTTCATGCATCTAGCAATTTAAATATTGCAAGACCATTATAGAGAACAGTGATGTTTAAATCAATTCTACCACTGGATTGTAGCCAAAAACATGTGTCATTAACTGAGATATAATTTAGATGTAATAAAGTATACTGCAATTGACTATGCTTATGAGTTCTATAAAATTAATAATAGTCAACCATTAACTTTATTATACAGTTCTCCATAACAAAAGCTATAATTTGAAATATTTACATTTGAGAGAAAATTTACATAGAAAGTTGGTACTTATTTTCTGAAATGAAATACTTTCTTAAACTTACTATGACACTGTTTGCATATGTGTTGCTAGAAAAGTTTATAGATTTAATTGCCTTTATTACATTGTAATGAGATGAAAACCAAGAAGTAGCCATTTATCTCAAGAATATACATACAGATAGAATCTCACAGAAAAGACACTTCACGTCTAAAAAAGTAATAAAATGTAAATTGAAATCATCAAATTATAAAATAACCTCATATGGAGGAAAGTAAAATTTAATTTCTTTTTTGAAAAGAGTAATAAAAGTGATAATTTCCTTAGATTAAATAAAAATGCATAAATAAATTAGTTATGAAAAGCAAAACAATCCCTAAGGATTCATTAAAGAAGAGATGAGAGGATATTAATATAATAACTTTATTCTAAGCAATTCTAAAAATTTTGTTGAAATGGAATAATTACTAGAAAATAAATGAAGAAAAGTATTCATGTACATAAGCCATACAAAATACGAATAGTCTGACATATATTTAATTGTGGAAACTGAATGTTTAATTTTAAAAATTTACACAGAGACTCCAGCAGCTAGTATAGCTTCAATTTTGGATTATTTCAAATATTAGAGAAAACCTGTATATATTGTACCTTCTGCTAGAGGAAGAAGAAGATATTTTACAATGCCTTTGATAGTGTCAGCATAATTCTGACACCTAAATTTAACAAGAATGTTACACGAAAACAAATTACAAGTCATAACTTTTATTCATATAGATAAAATAATTCTAAATAATTCTTGCTAACTGATTTCTGGAATAAAAGTAGTCCCCCCTTATCTGTGGTTTTGCTTTCTGTTGTCAACTATAATCTGAAAAGATTAAATAAATAATTCCAGAAATAAATGATTCTTAAGTTTTAAATTCTCACCTTTCTGAGTAACATGATATAATCTCTGGCTGTCCTGCTCAGCCCACCAGATGTGAATCATCTCTTTGTGTAGTGTGTCTACACTGTGTACGTCATGCACCCATTAATCACTTATGAGCTATTTCAATTAAGATAAAAAAAATCAAAATATCCCTAAGATTTGGTGCTATCTGTTGTTAAGGTGTCCACTGATGGTTTTGGAACATATAGCCAATCGATAGGGGGAAGATTATTATACGGAATAATTCATCACAAGTGAGACCCGTTTATGTCACGTATGGAATAGTAGGATTTATTTATTTATTTATTTATTTATTTATTTATTTATTTATTTATTCTGAGACAAAGTATCAAACTGTTGCCCTGGGTAGAAAGCTGTGGGGTCACAACTCACAGCAACCTCATAGTCTAGGACTTAAGTGACTCTCTTGTCTCAGCCTCCCAAGTAG
>CAUYQV010187439.1:0-16298 GCA_963574575.1 Galagoides demidoff | reverse complement strand
CCGGGCATTGTGGCGGACACCTGTGGTCCCAGCTACTTGGGAGGCGGAGGTAGGAGACTCGCTTGAGCCCAGGAATTGGAGGTTGCTGTGAGCTGTGATGCCATGGCACTCTACCCAAGGGGATCGCTTGAGGCTCTGTCTCAAAAAAAAAAAAAAAAAAAGATCTTGGTAACTTTTTAACTAATTGACAGAAATTAAGGGTTAAGTAAGAATCAATTCCTATTTTCTGGAAATGTGCTTATTTGGGGGATCAGGATGCTACAATCACTCAGCTTAGAGTTTTAAGAGGTTATGTCTTATTTATTTTTCTTTTTTTCTGTGGAGGGTGGAAGAAGGACTAGAGAGTAGGAACCTCACAAGTGATAAAAACACAGCCCCAGGAGTGACGAGAGCAGCCGAGGGCAGGACGGCCATTCCTGCTCTTCTGGGACGTTTTCTTCCCGGCTTTGCTTGTCTGAATTCCACTCGGCCTTCAGGTCTCAGGGTAAATGTCACTTTACGGCAAAGCTTCCGTATACTCTGAAGGGCCCTGTCATAGACTCCACATGGCCTGGACCTTTACTTCATAGCAGTTGACATGTTTGTACCTACATAATTTAGACACACACACAAATATATATTTATCTTTATATCCTTTTACCCCCACTAGATTATAAATTAGATATAGCAGGAACCCTAACTCTTTTGTAATCACATTTGAGCATCTCAAATTGTGCCTGGCAAGTAGTGATAAGTTCCCTGAGGAAAGCACCGTGACAGTTCCCTTTTTCAGATAGGGAAACCAAGATGAAGACAAACAGAGTGACGTTGACAATCTTGCACAGCGGGGCCGAGTCTGGACTTGAACCCAGGCAGTCTGGCTTCTGACTTCGTACTCTCAGCCATGTGCTTCGCTGCCTTCATAGATAACACTTTGTTAAAGAAATCAATGAAGGGATTGATGAGCCACACAAACTGCCAGCAGCTGTGTGAACCTACCTCAGCCATCACACACGTCTTTTGAAGATCTGAGAGATGAGATGAGACCTGAACAGTGAGTAACAGGAATAGAATTTTGCCCCAGAGGTTGGGCAGGAAAGGTGAAGGTTCAGGAAAGTACGTCCAAGTGAGACAAACCTCATGGGTGACACTGTGGAGATGTATGAGTGCAAATACTTCTAGAAATGAGTGTAAGCTCGTTTCATCCGACATGTGTGTAAAGTGGAAGAGGCAGCTAGTAAGACGTGAGGCTGCAGGTCACAGCAGGGCTTAATCATGCAAGGTTTCATAAGTATTTTTAAAGGAAATTTACAGGATTTGACTGAAGGGCTTGAAAGAGAAGAATGACCCTATCAGGTCTGCACTTTGAGAACTCTCCTATCTGTGGTAGAGAAAAACATTTTAAGGGTCCAAGACCAGAGCAGAAAGAGGAGATAGAGATGAAAGATTTGTTGACCTGGACCAGAGCGGTAGTACTAGGAATGGACAGAATTGTTGGATATAAGCAGTGTTTAGTTTTAAGAGACAAAAGAACTTTGTGATTCGTGATTGGATACGGGATAATATGGAAGTTAAGCATTGCCAGTTAAAGAAATAAGAAGCTGGGGTGAGAAGGAAAAGATCAGTGCAGAGTAGAAGCCCCAGCACGTGGGAGTCCAGTGCACACAGTTGGGGACAGTTGGGTGTGTTTCTCCTGAGCTTAAGAGATGGGCCTTGGCTGCAAAAGTTTTGGGATACTTTAAGCAGCACCTGAAGTATAGGAGCCCAAGGCAAGGACAAAAATTACTACATAGCAGGACAGATGGCTGGACTTGTCCAAGTGAATTATAACAAGTTTGTTACATCTTAGACTTCAGGCTGTAAAATCTCAATACAAAGAATGTACTTGGCAGTATTAAAGTCAGTCTACAGTGAAACAGACATGACGATCTCTGGGAGTGGGGAACATACATAGACCAGAGGGACATACTAGACTAGTTAATATGATTTTGTTTTTAAAGTAATCTCAGAAAGGAAAAAATAAAACTTAAGAGCAAATTTTAAAGTCTAATACACAAAGCATTATCTGTGTCCACATGATAGGTTAATCTATCTATTGCATTTTAATCAGACTTTTAAAGAAATTCTACTTATTTATTTTTCAAATTGGTCCTAATTATCTTTTATGATTCTCTTCTTTCCCTTTAATCATTATAAACAGATATATTATTGACTACCCATCAGCAAGTATAATGGATTATCCAAGAATTATGACAGGACTTGGAAGAAGAAAGATAGGATTCTATACCCTAATTCCATGCAGACCCTTAATCAAACCAAAAAGGAAGGGACTAAAATTTAAAAAGAAAACCAATGAAGTACTATAGCCTTATTTAGGTTCAGCCTTAGATTTTCCTTTGACTTTTGTTATTATTATATCCAAAATATATTCATTTTTCTAGATGAATAGAGATATAGGAACAAGAATCCATAAATTATATTGTTAACATGCAAAAGTTGGTATAGTAACAGAAAGGAAATAATCCCTTCTGATTATAAGGATTGGGAGATGCTAGGATGGACTCTAGATCGTTTTTTCTAATGTGAAAAATAAAAGGATATTTTTGACTACTTTCTTCAATATAATATTTAGCTATCATAGATGGAGCTTAAAATGAGCCATAGATAATTATCCCCAATCCAGGACCTGGGTATTTAACACAGTCTATCTCTTTAAAAGGATTCATTGAGATCTCAATTCAGATAAATGTATTTCGTTTTCTCTCTGCAATATTCAACAAGACAGTTCCTGCATTAATGAGTTTTCTTCGCGCACACACACACACACACACACACACACACACAACTGCTGCTTCCTAATTCATTCTAAAGATTTGCTTTTTGCTAGCTCAAGTTCAAGAGTTGTATCAGTAGCTAAAATGAATTTATTAGGGGCACTGTGGCTGTAATTCATATGCTTTTGCTTTAGTGAAAGTTTTCATCATTCTAAAGTGCCCGACCATAATGGAAAATGACTGCATATTTTTTCTTTTAAAATCTCTCTTCAGTTCATTGCACACATATAGCTTCATCCTTCTATGACCATTTCAGAGGACTTCAGAAAAAGTCATAAAGAAATTTACACCAAGTTGGAAAATGTCAAGTACATTTAACATTATGTTTGACAGATGATAGGCAGATTTCTGACTTAAATACAACTAAATATCATAGAATATTCTGTGATATAGGTGGAAGTTTAAAAAAAAAGTGGAAAAATAATTGTTAAGACTCCACCAGGATTTGGGGTTGTCTGGATACTGTGGATGTCATTTAATCTGGGCCTTGAGGAATGAGAGGAGTATCAGGGAAGGCATGAAACAGCAGATCTAGCAGAAGTTGTGAAACAAGAAAGGCATAGACCAGGGAGAAGGGCGAAAAGTCACTTGGTGTATTTAGACTTTCACACACAGAACATAGAGGAGCAGCTGCAGGACACGAAGGTGCCGGGAAAGGAGGCCGAGGCCAGGCGGGAAGGACAAGTGAATAAAGTTTGCAGGAAACCCAGAATGTTTTTTCAGAAGTGATGAGTGGAGAGTTCACTTGTTCCAATGCATGTTCCTGAAAATCAGTTTTGGTGGCAGAAATTGTAAATAATGACATGAGACGATGGTCTCAAACTTGCAGGGGTATCTAGACGTTTTTCTTCTCTGCCACACATTGGAAGAAGAATTGTGTTGGGCCACATGTTAAATACACAAATATTCATGAAAGCTGATCAGTGGGGTGGGGAAGCATTTGCATGATGCTCGCTCTATCCAACACCACGAATAATCAAAACATCCTTCATAATCCAAATGTAGCTGCTAGTGGCAGGTTGAACACTCCTGCAGGGCATCTTAAATGGTAAACATTCAAACAAAGATGCTGAATTCTCAGTCCACACATGCAGAGTAGGCATGGGAGCTGGCATTTTAAATAAATAAGCACATTGGATGATTCAGAAAGTACCTCAGATGATAATGGAGTGGGTTTAAGGATTGTACCCCAAGAACTAAAAGAGTAAGGCCAATTTGTGGAAAGTAAGTGGAGGCAGTGAGAGTGCAATTTTTTAAATAGAGAATTTGGAGAGGGGTGCATGAAAGAATAGTTAAAATATGGGCTCTAGAGTCAGACTTTATAGGTCCATCCTTGGCTCCATTACTCATTTCTGTAGGATCTTAGGAAAAACATTCTGTATTTCAGTTTTTCCTCATGTAAAACGGAAGTGATCATAGCAACTAAATCTTAGAATTTTGATTTTGATTTTATTTTCTTTCTTTTTACTTACTATTATTATTATTATTTTGAGACAGGGTCTTGCCCTGTCACCCAGGTTTCAGTGTAGTAGAATGCTATCATAGCTCATTGCAGCCTCCAACTCCTGGTCTCAAGTGATCCTCCATCCTCAGCCTCCCAAGTATCTAGAAGTACAGGTGCATGCCACCACTCCCAGCTAATTTTGCTTATTTTTTGTACAGATGGTCTTGTGTTTCCCAATATGGTCTTGAACTCCCAGCCTCCAGTGAA
Source organism: Galagoides demidoff (assembly GCA_963574575.1). NCBI lineage: Eukaryota > Metazoa > Chordata > Mammalia > Primates > Galagidae > Galagoides > Galagoides demidoff. Next base: position 11,774 of record CAUYQV010187439.1, on the reverse strand, counting down.
CCTCCTGTCTCAGCCTCTCAAAGTGCTGGATTACTGGTATGAGCCACCACACCCAGCTTAGCTCATAGAATTTGATAAGATGTATTTGCTGGTTAGAAGTAAAGTGCCTTGACTAACTCCTGACATACAGTAAGTGCTCAGTACATTTTAGCAATGGTTATTATTACTGACATTATTTGAAGAAGCAGTAGGATAAAGAAAATATTGTTTTCAAATATTCAAAATGTCTGCCTAGATGATAAAGGAGAAATGCATATGTAAAATATCCATTCTTGAATGTGGATCTCAGAGTTGGAGACATAGATGGGATGAAAGATACAGGGCGGATACACCTTACTGAGAAAGAGACATGGTTGCTTTACAGAATTCAAAGCAAAGTGAGAGAATTGGAATTACAAATGTATTCCAGTTGTCTAGCTCTGTGCACTGAGGTCCCGGAAACAAATGCAATTTTTTTAAAAATCAGAATTACCCTCAGCTTTCTTTGCAATAAAAAATTTTCCTGAGCAATTTTGAATTTGTCCTCTTTTATTATTATAAAAATACCATAATTTCCTCAATTTCAGCAGATGTCTTTTCATATTTCATTGAGACGATCAGGGATATCTGAATTTTATGTGCATTCCTCAACTGTTACACATTCTATTACAGTATCTCTGATTTCAGTGTATTCTCTCTACCCTTACTTCTGGCATGGTGGGAATCATCTCTTTTCTAAATTTAGTCTAATTCAGGTCGGCACCTGTAGCTCAAGCAGCTAAGGCACCAGCCACATACACCAGAGGTGGCGGGTTCGAATCCAGCCGGGGCCTGCCAAACAACAATGACAAGTACAACCAAAAAAATAGGTGGGCATTGTAGTGGGTGCCTGTAGTCCCAGCTACTTGTGAGGCTGAGGCAAGAGAATCACTTTAGCCCAGGAACTGGAGGTTGTGGTGAGCTGTGATGCCATGGCACTCTACCCAGGGTGACAGCTTGAGGCTCTGTGTCAAAACAAACAAACAAAAAAGGCTAATTCCTTGCTTGGCCTTAAGTCCCTCCCTTTACATCTCTGATAAACTCTGCTTCACCAATTTCTCCTACTTTCATTTTTCATCTCACTCCATTTTTTCTGTTTTTTCCCTTCTTATCCATTTGTTTATAGCTCTACAAACTTTTCCACTAATAATATATATTTCTCTCAATTTTTACAAGTTTCTAAATTCATTTTCCTTCTTTTGGCCACAAATATCCTGATGATCCAGTTACCTACTTCTGATGATAACTAATGAATTCTTGTTCATTTGATCCAAATATATTTACTAACTCTAGTCCCGTCCTGACCTTTGTATACAATTTGACATTCTTTGCCTTGTTTGTCCTGTTGAAAGATTGAGTGTGGATTGTATATTCTTTCACTTAGTACCTTTTATTTTTTCTTTCTCCTCATAGCATATTTAAAAATTGAACATAACCATTACCCACGCTTTTTCCTTTTGCTCTTTGTCTACTTCTCTCTTTTCTGTAATCTTGCTCGTGGCTGTGGCTACATTATCACCTCATGCAAGTTCCCTTCCTCAGGCATCTTCCAAATCTAGACTTACATTGAGCGTCTCTTCCAGGATGTAATGCAGGCACCACACACTCGCATCTAAACTGCAGCAACATCGTGAACTTCTTCCCCTCCCAAGTCCTGTCTGAGCTTTTCTTTGAACTTCAATTTTGATACAAATGTTACCATCAGTCTTCAAGTTACTCAGATTTGAAATCTGCATATCACATTTCCCTTTCCCAGCACTTCAATAACTGTTTCCAAAATATTTCCAAGATATTAATAATTTGGTTTTATTTACTATTCCATTTCTTTTCTTTCCTCTTATTTTCTTTCGTTGGCTACCACCCTGTTTCAGACTTGGTGGGCTGTTCATATAGTTGAGGAAGTGAGCGTTGCCCAATTTATTGGTGGTTGTCAGAAAGAATATTGAACTGTGTTCCATCAGTTCTGTATTGAAAAACCTGCAAAAATGCACACAGCTTTCCTCTGCACCCTCACTAGCTAAACCACAGACATTACTGATTCATGATGAGCCTGACTTGTGGTCTGCTGATTATCACCCACAGACTTTAGTTTTTTATCATACCATTGTCCTAATTAAAGTCTCCTGTCTTTACTGTACATCACAGAAGATATCAACTTCTTCATGTCGTAATGAAAGTATTTGTCAATATGCCTGTAACTTGCAGCCAAGCTACAAAAATTGATCTTCTGGTCTTGTGAAACTCAGTCACAGCCTGGGCACAGTGTGGCTCATGCCTGTAATCTGAAGATTGAGGTGGAAGGATCGCTTGAGGTCAGGAATTAGCAAGAGGGAGACCCATCTCTACTAAAAATAGAAAAATTGTGCTGGGCGCCTGCAGTCCTAGCTCTGTGGAAGGCCAAAGCAGGAGGAGCCCAAAAATTTGAGGTTGCTGTCAGCTGGGCTGAGGCCATGATTCTCTAGCCATGATGACAGAGGGAGACAGTCTTAGAAAAAAAAACAGAAACAAAAAAATAAACACAGTCACCTTTTGAGTACTGCCATACTCAATGAAGGGTAGTTGCTGTTTGAGATACGAATTGGCTGCTATTTCACATACAAATTGGAGGTAATTTAAACACAAATGAGCTGGTTCAAGTTATCTAAGGAAGTGCAGAAACAGCAGTACACAAAACAAAAACAAATAAGTACCCCAATCTCTTAAAGTGTACAAACCAATTCAGCTCTTCAGACTCTTAGTACCAGGAATTCCTGAGGTTTCCCAGCATCTCCCAATATCTGTGTATGTCAGCTAAAAATATAAAATCTGAGAAAGACAGGGTGGCCTGGCTTGGGTTACTCAGCTACAGGTGGCTGAAGAGCTGAAGTGTGCACCTGGAGGTGAGGGCTCACTCATGTGAATGGGGCAGCTCCTAGAGGAGCAATAATCAAAGGTCTCAGTTACTACTAATCCCTTCCCGGGTAATGTCTCTGTCACTGCATCAAAGTCTGTTAAAATCCCCTTGGTATACTGGAGCCATTTCACAGTCATTTCCTTAATTGAAACATTCCTTGGTCATTTTAGGAGATTATGGACTCTCTTTCCTCTGAATTCCCTAGAATACAGACATATTTTATGAAAGAATATTTTTACTTATTTTCATGTCCCACAACTGTGTCAGCACCACACATCCCCAGAAACTCATTAGCTCTTCCAGGGGAAAGTCGTGCAGCCTCTCTGTCTGTTATCGTCTCTTTCGTGTAGCAGGAACAGCAATGTCCTCATTAGAGTCAATTCTCAGTAAGTCACTGTTGAGTGAAATGAACTGGAAGTTGTGTGACTTATCCTGAACCCCTTCAATTACAGAGAAATACGTCACCTTTACGGTCATCCTCTCCAACTCGATGCTGCACACTTCTTCCTTCCTCGGCTGCTCCTACTCTGAACATATTGTTTCCTCCATATAAAACATTTTTTAAAATTTATATAAACTTGTTATTCAAGTGCAATTTTGTTACATGAATATGTTACATAGTGATCAAATCAGGGCTTTATGGTAGTATCCAAATACTACCCATTATCTAACTCCTCCTGGTCCACCCCCCCCCACTCCCTCACCCCGTGAGTCTCCACTGCCCACCGTTCCACACTCCACATCCACATGTGCACATTACTTAGCTCCCACTTATAAATGAGAATATGTGGTATAGTCTTGTGTCTAACTCATTTTCCTGAAGTTAATGGCCTCCCGTTCCATCTATCTTCCTTTACAAGACATGATTTTATTCTTTTTATGGGTGGACAGTATTCTATTGTGTCTATATACCGCATTTTCTCTATCAAATCCTCCACTGATGAACACTTAGGTTCATTTCTTATCTTCGTTATTATACATAGTGCTGCAGTAAACACAGGAGTGCACTTATGTTTTTCATATAAGGATTTATTTTCCTTTGGGTAGATTCCCATCCATTCTGGATGAAAGGATGATTCTACTTTTAGTTCTTTGAGAATTCCCCACACTGATTTCCATGGAACTTGTACTAACTGACATTCTCACCAGCAGTATATAAGAATTCCCTTTCTCCTCATCTTACCAACATCTTTTATCTTTTGTCTTTTTAGTGAGAGCTGTTCTGACAGGGGTAAGATGTTCTCATAGTGGTTGTAACTAATGATGTTGAGTATTTTTCATATGCCTATTGGTCATTTGTGTGTCTTTTTTGAATTATGTCTATTCGTGCCTTTTGCCCACTTTTTAATGAAATTATTTTGGTGGTTTGTTGTTGCTGTCATTGAGTTGTTTGCGCTCCTTATAAACTCTGAATATTAGATCCCTGTCAGACGTAAGCTGCCTCAGAAGATATAAAGACAAAAGGAAGCTCCATTAGGCATTTTTTTTTTTTTTTTGCCAGGTCTGGGTTTGAACCCTCCACCTCCAACATATGGGGCCAGCACCCTATTCCTTTGAGCCAAAGGTGCCGCCCAGCCATTAGGCATTATTTAACTTGTTAGTCTGGATTTCTCTTTAAGAGCAGCCCCTTACATTTCCAACCTGGTATGACGAGTATACTCCGTATAAATTATGGACATCTAGATTCTGAGATGTAACAATTTGAATTAAAACCAGTCACTTAATTATCCTGATTGATGCTTGATTATTGATTTGTATTTCTGTGGGACTGATCATTTTTGGAAGCCTGAGGTGCAATATTTCCACCTGCTGTCTCTGTTTCGCAGGCAGATTTACATATTTGATTAAATGTTGTTCACATCTTTATGAGATTAAAATTAATTACATCTACTAAAGGCTTATTTCAGAAGGCCCAGTTGCAGGGTCTGCTAGAAGAATTCTCACTAAATTTTGTCAATTCAATTTAGGTGACAAAAATATGATAAAAAAGAAACAATGAAACCTGAGCTGTTTCATTTCTAATTGCTGTTCTCTAAGTATTATATATTGTTAAAACACAAATATAGTGTTGTAAAGAAATATAATATGTACAGAATGAGATAGGCATAGGTATTACTGAAGGCATTACTGAAATTAAGCTGCAAGGTAATTTCATAAAAAGAATAGGAATTTTATATTAGTTATAAATAATATATATTTTCTGCAGCCAGGCTAAATATAGCTGGGGTTGGCTTAAGGAAAAGAAAGAGATTAAGTCACACCAAGAATGCTTGTGGTTATCATTATGTCATCGTGCTTCCAAGTTAAACACAGGAGACAATTCAAAGGATAAAGGGGATGCTATGTCCCACAAAACTCACTTGAAATGTGTCAGTTTTTATGTTAAAAAGCTTTGGAAACTAATCTGACAGCAGAATTGAGCTGCCAAAGCATAACTTTTAATTATTTCACTCTTGTGACAAGAAATGCCCAGTAAATGACTGTTATTTATTAGTCTTATTGACATAATGTCAAAGTGTACATACATATATGCTAGGTTAGAATAACAAGCTCTGGCAAATCGTGCATTCTCTATATCCAGTACATTTTTTTCACTAAGTGTTCTGAAATTAAACAAATACCATCTGTAAAGCACACAAAAACCTGGAGTTACTATGGAAACAGATGATTGGGGAGACCTCCGGGGAGAACCCCCATAAATACAAGCTGTGAGATTTTCTCCCTTAGTTCTCTCTCGTTTTACCCAGTTTCTTGGGCTTAGTTTGTCATTAATGTTCTGAGTGAAATTTTCAAAGTGCTTTGCAGGGCTTATTTTTCTATCACCACCCCAGCAATTTAAACTCGGGTAAACACCATCAGGCCCCATTCACTTATGCAAGGACTCATGATTCTAATTGCTGTTCTCTAAGTATTATATATTGTTTGCACAAAATAGCACTGCTTTGCCTTCCGATAATCAGTTCAATGACAGCTGCGGTGAGTATCCTCCTGCCAGGCAATGTCAGCTGCATCCTCCTAGCTTTCTTGTCTTCCTTTATGAGTGCTAATTATCTCCGTCTTCTGATCTTAATATTTATGCTGGAACATCTGTGTTTCATAGGCCATGATGCAAGAAGACACCTGGATTTCTTCTGTTACGTTTAAACCCTGGGCTTTCTCCCGTTTTATTACCAGGCCATGAGCCACCTTCTGTGCACATTTTAGGACAATGTCCGTGAGGTAATAGATGAATCCCAGGATTGCAGTGGCTTGACCCATCAGGCATTTATATTCCATCCACACCAAATCCAAAATGTGAACTCCTGATTGGCTGAATCTTTCCTTCACGCGATGAGGCAGAAATTCAAGTTCTTCCTTCCTGTGACTCTGTCCACTTCCAAGTGTGACTTCCAAGGTTGATGCCATTGCCTGCATCTCATTCAGCGAAAATGACAAAAGCTTGAAGCACACGTGGGAGGTTGCCATGAGCCAAACCTACCAGAGACATAAACCCACTTGGCTGTGTTCCTTTGCCTCAAATTCAGTCACCTCACTTCATTCACAGGTAAGGAAGAGTGGCAGATGTCATCCAGGTTTGTGCCCTTAAGTGGGAAGAAGCAGGTTTGATGAATGGCCAGCCAATCTCTGCTTCACTATGTGAGAGTTGCAGTAGACAGTTAGTTGTTTAAGAGTATATTTTAGTAAGTTTATATTCTGATTCACTTACTACAGCTCTCTCTGTACCTGGTTAATAATAGCAAATGACTGAGAATGTGTTGCATATGTAAGCATTTGGAGGTAAGCGAGGCTACAGAAGAGCTGATGTTCAGGTTGTCCACAGCCCTGTGCTTTGTTCTCTTTAGTAATGTGGATAATACTTTACTTCGACTGAGTCAACACAAACAGATTCAACCCTTTGGGGGGGTTCATTTTTTTTTCCTTTTTTTTGCAGTTTTTGGCTGGGGCTGGGTTTGAACCCGCCACCTCCGGTATATGGGGCAAGCACCCTACTCCTTTGAGCCAGAGGCACTGCCCAAGGGGGGGTTTCTTTTTTGCCTACAAGATAAGAGGTACAGGTAGTCCCAACCTTCAACTTACAATGATGCAAAAGTATTTGCATTTGGTAGAAACTGTACTTCAAATATCCGCATAACCATTCTATTTTTAACTTTCATTGCAGTATTTAATAAATAAATTACAATACTTTATTATAAAATAGCTTTGTGTTAGATAATCTTGCCCATCTGTGGGCTAATGTAAGTGTCTGAGCACTTAATAAATAAATATGCAATTTAATAAACAAATATGCAATACTTTATTATAAAATAGCTTTATGTTAGATAATCTTGCCCATCTGTGGGCTAAGGTAAGTGTTCTGAGCATATTTCACGTAGGCTAGGCTGAGCTAAATGTTTGGCAGGTTAGGTTTTCACCTTATGATATTTTCAACTTAAGATGGGTTTAATCAAGACATAACTCCGTCATAAGCCGAGGAACATCTGTATTTCATTCAAACCATGAACTCACAGATTCGTTTATTCATCCACTTACGTTCTCACTTACCTAACACTAAACCATTACTGCCTTACTACTGTGTCATTACAAAACGTTGAAACAACTGTGTTATGGTCCATTATTTCACTTCTGAGAATCACAGCTGACAGCGTCCTTTCTGATTCACCCACACGAGTGTCAACTTGCTTGGATTATCAGTCTTGCTGGAAGGTTTCATTTGCTTCTGGCTGGATGGATTTTATGGTTCTTCATCCAAACTTTTGGAATGACCCGTGCACTATGTCAGTTCCCCGAGAAAAGAAAAAACTTCAGTCAGATGTGCTTCTTTACTCTAAACATTTTCAATCTCATGAGAAAAAAAAAAAATACATATAAACAAATAGCACTTAACAGCATTGTTCACAATTCAATGGAAATATCTATGCTACGCTACTATGATGCAGTTCTCCATAACCCCACACACTATCCCCGGCAACTCAAGTAGAGATAAAGACTTTGTTCACATTCTTGTTCTTTAAGAAATCAAAGAAAATATATTAAATATGAGTTCTGAGTGGTATTTCCTGACTTGTCATTTTTCCATCTTCAAGCCAAAGCAATTCTTACGTGTCCCTAAAAGATCCATGTGTTACCATATGAATAATACTTAAAAATGGAGTCACGGCATTGTTCCCTAAAGCCGTATTTGCGTAGCATCTGCAGGTGTTTTTCTAAAGGCAGGCTACTAGAATCACTGCACATCAGGGCAGTGTGCCCAGTCCTGCCAACTAACTTCCTGCTACCTTGCAGATATGTGTCAGGATTTTGGCTGTGAAGCCTTTGCCGGTTCTGTGACGTGGCCTTGTTTGAGGTGTGGACTGCATTCCTGAGACACTTTTTCCTGTTCAGATATTTAGCTCAGCATAGACATCTTTTAGGGCTCCTCTGATAATTCTGTAAGAAGGAATCACATCCACATATGAAAGCTTAAAACCCACAGGTATTCTATGTAACAAGTGGCAGTTCATTCTGGATGCTAATATATGTTTAAGTATCAGAATTAACTTTGTACAATTTGGAATATTTGATATGTTTTATAATGAGTCTGAAGACTACTGGCTCTAGATCATTTCAAAATAGAGTTGACAACCAATTGATTCACTATCTTGGGTATAGAATTGCTGAAGTAAATTCCATTAACTGATCGTTAAATATGATAGCTGTTTCCTCTTCAGTACAAGGGCGTTAACAAGAAATGAGGGTAATAGGGCTTCATTTGAATTCAGATCATTTAAAAACTATTTTATCTAAAAACTGGTCATCTAAAATCATGTTTTGATTTTTTTTATTAAATCATAGCTGTGTACATTAATGCAATCATGGGGTACGATGTGCTGGTTTTATATATAATTTAAAATGTTTTCATCAAACTGACATGTTGACTAATTTTTGTAAACATTAATCCACTTAAAGTTTAACATAATTTTAAATGGGCTAGTATTTTGTAACCACTTTTATTTATTACTAATTATATAAATTTAATAATTTAAAAATGGAAATTTTTTTGTCCCTAAAAATCTTCCAATTTAGGTATTTCAAACTGAATGTCCTATAATCACAATGGTATACAAACACTAGGGCTTACCAGTATTCTTGTAAGGGTGCTTATAGAAATTGACTGCTTATCATGTCTTGAAATATTTTGATAGAAACACAGCTGAGGAAGGGACTGTATCTGTCAGGTTAGCCGAGCTGTGCTGTGGTAGTAATCCACTCTGCCAGTGTTCTAGAACACGGTGTAGTCTTCACTCAGGCTGCATCTGTGTCATAAGTTACTGCTCCCTGTTTTCCTTATCTGAGGACCTTAAGTGAGGAATGCCTCATAATTTGGATTTGTTACTGGTTACTATTACAGGGGAAGATGAAGAATTGTACACCATCCCTTAAAGTCCTCTGCATGAATGATACACTCACCTTGTGTAGGTTGTATTAGGTTAAGAACATCGCACAGCGATGCCTAACTTCCCAAGACAAAGAATTAACCATAATTCAACCATCTGTCCAGAATAAAAAGAACCAAATATATATAAGTGAGCAGAATCAATGTATACCACAGGTTATTAAATAAGGAAAGAAAGAAAGAAAAAGAAAAGGAGGGGATAGAGGTAGGGAGACTGGAAAGGGAGAGGGAGACGGAGGAAAAGGAAGGAAGGAAGGAAAGAAATGGAGGGAAGGGAGAGAGGGAGGGTGGAAGAAAAGAAACCTCCTTAAATTCTTCTGAGTGTGTCCATGTCTGCTTAATAGCAATGCACATAAATACTGGTTTATACATAAAATTTATTAGGTAGGTTAGGAAAGCCTTCACAGATAGGATGCCATTTTAGCATGATTTTGAAGGAGAGGAGTAGTTATTTATTTGGCAGAAAAAGAGGTTAAAGGGATTCCAGGCAGGAGATGAGTTTGACCAAAGACATGGTGCTAACAACAAAGGTGGTAATTAAGAAGCTAAAGAAAGTTTTTTGTTTGCTTATTATATTACTTTTTCATCACTGAATGATATAGCCGGGATTATTGTCATCAAATATTTACTCTCCTCTCCTTCAGCAATGGGACAAATACACATTTCCACCTCATCAATTTATTTTAGGCTTGACCCTGTAACTTTTCTGATTAATGGAAAATGGGTAGAATCAACAGGGTACAAATTTTGAGCTTAGACTTTGACATGTCACATGTTTTTGTTTTTCTCTTGCAGAATGGACCTCTTAGATGAAAGAGTGTGTTCAGTGTCACTGTCCCTCCATCCTGACTCTGCACTGATACGTGTGAAGCAAAGTCACTGGCTAAAGCAGACCTGCAGCAAACCTCCAGGCCTATGAATGGTATAATAGATGCTTATTATCACTTCATTGAAATGTGTGGTGGTTGCTTTGTTACATACATTATGTCAGCAGCTGACTAATACAATAGAAACCTTATAATTAATATTTTGGGGAAATATGGTTTTTTAAATCAAATAATTTAAATAAGAAAAATGAATCTGTATTTCATTTTACTTATATATAAGCAGGTTGGTAAATGGGAAGAGGGTATGGGTTTGGACTGTTAAGGAAAAAAACCCAGACATGATAGCTTTTGTTTGTTATTCTGCAAGCTTCTGCTGGATACAGTAACCCAGATGTGAAGGCCTTTACCTGGGCTGGCTTTTTACCTTCTGTTACCTCTATCATCTTTGCTTATCCCTCTGATTATGGGTATTAACAGGTGAGTAAAAGCTAAATTGTTCTTCATGCATTAAATTAAACCTTATCTGAGTTACATGCACCGTCAGTTTCATATTGAATGCCACATCTCTCATTTTCAATACAGATTTTAAAACTGTAATGTAATGGTTGAAAACAAAGCTATGGAAAAAATGATATTGATTCTAGAACGTGACTCTACCACTTACTAGGTATGTTGCCTTAGGCAATTAAATGTATTTAAGCTTGGGTTTTGTCATATAAAAAATAAGGATAATAACATTAAGCTAACGGACCTAAAGGCATTAATATCCAATAAAAAAGGGAGAGCCAATGATGACAACAATGATGGGTTTTTGTTGGGCATTTTTGTGAAAATTAGAAGACAGGAAAGCAAATCCCTATTTATGTTGTCATCTTACCCCCAAGTTCTAAACTTTGTATTCGTTGATTTTTAGTTGACCTAAAGAGGAAAACATTATTCTAACTAGACACAAAGAGAGGATTCTAACCTGTCCTAAGTGTACATTATTGTTTTCAGGACACAATTGCTCTTCTGGTAAAAGTACAGAACTAAAACTATTTTGAATAAAAACTGCACGAGGTTAGAGTAATTGAAAACTTCCTGGTATAATTATTTTCCTGTTAGAAATAATATGAATACATTGTAGTTTCCAACATGCACAAAATTTGAATCAACTGAATAGAATATCTTTCATGGATTCATTAAGAATTCAAAGCTTAATTGTTCCTTTCTCTTCATCCACATAAATACCTCATCACAGATTTCACTAGTCAGAGAAACAGATTATTGAAACTATTGTCACATTTTTTTCTGGGCCCACACAGCAGTAAACTTTCATGTTGTCAAATAGGCTATCTTCTGGAAAATTACGTGAGAGATACATCAGGGGACAAATATATAAAATTGTATAATTAACTTTAGAAATGAAGATGATGCAAGTGTAAGTGGCCACGTTTTGCCAGACCTTCCCACTATCATTTCTTTTTTTTTTATTGAATGATAACTATGTACATTAATACACTTCTGGGGTACAGTGTGGGGTTTTCACATGCAATCTGAAATACTTCCATCAAACTGATCAACACAGCCTTCATGTCATTTCTTTTGAGTTTTTCTCTGTATG
>CAUYQV010187438.1:0-39283 GCA_963574575.1 Galagoides demidoff | reverse complement strand
TGGTCCCAGCTACTTGGGAGGCGGAGGCAGGAGACTCGCTTGAGCCCAGGAGTTGGAGGTTGCTATGAGCTGTGATGCCATGGCACTCTACCCAGGGGGACAGCTTGAGGCTCCATCTCAAAAAAAAAAAAAAAAAAGAATGTCCTATAATATCCTACCTACAGGAGAAAATTAATTACACATTTCTCAAATTAACAAAACCAACAAAACCCATAATATATTCAGTTTAGCCCAACTGATTACTTTCTATGTGTGTTTCATGTCCCCAGAGGCCCTAAGTACACAGCCCTTCATAGACAAACAGTCCTAAGATTCCTTTCCTTTTGCTATCTGCCCCTTCACCTGGCGTGTCCAGTGTGGGGCATGCCAAGAATCCAAGCAGCCTCAGTCACAAAATAATGGAGTTGTTCAAATTTAGTTTCTGCTTCATCCCTTCCTGTTTATGTCTTATGCATATTGTTAAATGTATGTAATGTGCTAGAGTACAGGACAAAACACGTATCTATTAGCCCATGTGTCTCTGTGTCACGTGTCCCTGTATGTTCTTTTGCATGGTGAGGGAGAAGGTGATTATAAATGTTTGCATCCATTGCTTTAGACAGATTCTTATGCAACTTGTATACAAATTCTCTAGGGGTCATTTGAAATCCACGTTCTTATTCAGAAGGTCTGGCTGAGTCCCGAGATCCTGAATTGTTAACAAGCTCCCGCGTGATGCTGAGGCTGGAGGTGCAAAGCTCATGCTTTGAGTAGTGCTTGTTACTTAGCGGGACTACGCAACACAGGGCACTGAGTGTGGTTCTAGTCACTATTTTCTCCTTTCTCCCATGCGTGGCCATAACTAGCATCACTCCAGACAGGTGAAAGAGAAGGTAATTCATCCCATAAACATATGTTGTAGGGTATAATGAAGGGTGATTTCTCTTACATGGAAAGGTTAAGAAAGGGGCTCTCAGGAGCTTGCTAGATGTAAGGCTTCCCCTCAAGGAGAAAGTTCAAGGTCATTAGTGGACTTCATTAAAAAAAAAAAAAAAGCACTGTTTATAAGTCACCATACAGTATTACAAAACGATCCTGGAGTCAGCAGTTCCTTCCCAGTGTTTGGCTCCTATCTGGAAACTTCCGTCATGGGAAGCATAGCTCGAAACCAAGGTCTTGACCACTCCTGGTCACTAGAGTTCCTGCAGTGCTGACAGTGAGTAAAAGAGCGCTAAGTCAGGAGGCTCGTCCGTCTGACTAACGACAGCCACCTCCCTCCTCCCTCGCCCTGGTGGACCCCCGGTGCTGGGAGCCAGTGGGTTGCCAACGTTCTTTGTCCAAAGGAAGAAAGAAAAATAGCACACACACGCACATTACTGACTGAATAAAATGAGTCTCTTAATTCACAAGGTCTATCCTACAATTAGTCCATGTTTTAGTGCCCCATTACAACGTGGAAAACTCTAGTCCAATTTGAACTACTTATACGCCTGCCTTTAGTTTTGGAGCCGGTCTGTACTATGTGACAGTGGTTGCAGTAGGTTTTCAAATTTCCAATCTCTCGATCTTCTAGAGTCTGTGTAACTGGTGTCAATAGAAGGGACACAGGGTGAAGTTGGACAGGTGCTTCCTCTGAAACTGGGTCCCCAGCCTCAGAAACAGGATGCAGCCCCCAGGGACTTGTTCTGCTCACTCTCGCAATGTGGTCAAGAGTGATTAAAGACGATGAGGCAGAATGAAGACCGTTAAATATGCCATTTTTGAAGTGAGTTGGTCCCTATATTAAAGCCTTGTTAGACAATTCCTAACGCTTTTCCTTGCCTCTATCTTTACCTCTACTTTAAATCAAAAGATGCAACTTTCAGGGGTTGAAATTAGAAATAGGACCTGGTAGAAAGACCTTGGCAATGCCTCATGTCTGTTCTGGGTGCCGTCTCCTATTTCCTCTGGGTCACTGGTAATAAAACCCATGAAATGAGGAAGGCTACAATGTCTTGGGGTTGTGGGGAGAGGCCAGGAGCTCATTGAAGGGGAATGCCTTTCCTCACTAAGCCGCGCTTTGGGGAGCAGAATCAATAGGTGTGTAGAAGAGTTTAAAGGGGAAAGAAGGGCCACTTTGCCTCTGTCCCCTGGATGGCTGGGTGACGACTGTTCACCCTAGAGAGTAAATCCTCTGCCCACCACTCCACCTGGTCAGGGTCACTCGCAGCTTAGCCAGTGGCCATGTGTCACCCCTCCCTCCACCGCTGCTACTACCCTCCCCCCACTTCTTCCCTATTTTTCTGGCTCCTTCTCAGTTCCATCTGAGGTTCTTCTTCTCCAAATTATTTTATTTTCGCTAAGTTCGCACTTCAACATCTACTCCCACAGCTTTAGATGCCACCCTTACTGCTTACGAAGCCCAGACCTCTGTGAACTCCCAGGTCTCTCTTGTCACGGCCAGACCACCAGTCGGCTGTCTGTGGTTCTTCCATTGGATTTCCCGCAGACACCCCAAATTAAACCTGGCTTCATCATCCATCACCCACCTCTCTCCTCCTATAGATGCTCAGGAACTGAATAATACTCAGTACTCACAGTTTACCTTGATACCCCTCGAAGCTTTTCCTTTTCTCTCTCCCCACTGCCACTTGGTTTCCATCCTGGGGGATTGTAGCAGGCTTGTAGTTGAGGCCCCTGTCCCGGGCTGTCCTCCCTAAAGCATTCTCCATTATGCAATCTCATGAATGACCCCCTAGAGCACTCTGCTGCCCAGCTCACTGGCCACATTGTCTGTGCACCAAAGCCTCAGCTCCTGAGGCCCTTCAGGGAGTGGCCCCACCTGCTTTGGCCTCGGCAGCAGCCACCCCTCAGCCAGCTCCCTGTCCCAGGCCATGCCGAGTGACTGCAGTTGCCTGAATGGGTCAGCCCTCTCTTGCCGGCTCTCACATTCATCCTTTGAGACATCGCCCTTTCTAGAAAAGTGCACTCCCTACCTCTTCCCCAGGTTCTGGGTAGGGAACTTTCCCTACACACTCCTGTCTCCCAGAATATTTTTCTCAGCATAGTGGAGTTGTTTGTTTACTTGTGTATATCTAATTATCATAATTACCAAACTACTAATAACAATTGCCATTGGTTGAGAATGAATTTGTAACCAGTTCTGTATTGACAGTTTATACATGTAAAACTCTGAACTTTACAGTAACTCCAGTTAAAACTCTGATAAAAATAAGTAAATGGAGGCTCAGATGAGTGGAGGAGTTTGTGACGGCCACACAACTGGTCAGTAGTGCCGACGGTACTTAGAGCTTGGTCTGTCTGACTCAGAAGCCAGCTCCTTACCATCCCCTGCCCTCTCCTCTAATCCTCTATCTCCCACCTCCTAGGTCCTAGCGGGGCTCCGTGACTGTTGACAGCATGCATGAAGGAATGGAAGCCGAGGGAACTTGGAATGTTCTAGCTCTGGAAAAACTCCCCCAGGTCTCAGAAAGGATGCCCCTTCACACAGGTGGTGCTGATGCCCTAAGCGGAGGGAAAGTTGTTCTGCGTCAGCCCCTGCAGCACGCACAGCTGTTTACTGACGAGGATGCAGATGGCATCACGGCTGCAGAGTCAGTGTCCCCTAGTGCACTGTGCTGAGTCACGGGAGGCCGTGCCCCCAGCCCCACCTCCAGCCTGCTCCTATTCATGTGTCCTTGATGGCTACCGTGCCTACATCATCACCCAAGCCAGATGCTAACATCCGCCTGCTTGCCCCTTCCTTTATGACCCACAGCTGTTTTATTTCCTAAACAATCTTCGTTTCCATTCCCTGCTCATCTGTCCTTCCCTGGCTTCCCTGGGCCAGACCCTCAAGGTTTCTCTTCCACCCCACCAGCCACTGCCAAAGTTCCACTCACTTCCTCCTGACCCCTCACCTCTCAGTCTTCCTCTGAGGGTCAATCTCTCCAAAATGTAACCTTTCAAAAATGAGAGCTTGTCCAGGCAGTGCTGCGTGCCAACCCTACCTATTCCTCATTTCTTACATGGTAAACTCTAAACTGCCTACCTGACGTCCCAGGTCTTTGGGATCTAGCCCTGGCTACCGTACATGTTCCCTCTCCATGGCCTGAGCGGCCTCCCTTCTCTGCACACCTCACGTGGACTCTCCTGGTGCACATTGCCTTGCCTCCCACTCACTGGCCCCTGGCCTGAGAGCCCACTGAGGACTGGAGCCCTCCAACTCCCCAGCAGTACCTGCCCCAGCCAACTCCTCCACTTTACAAGCCAAACCTTTTATTTGCCATTAGAAAGAACAGTATTACCACACTTACCATGTAGCACCACGACTCTCCCTCCATGCAACTGCGCCCCCTCCCAGGCAGCCCTTCTCTGAGGGAAGGGGCGGGGCCGTGTTCAGCACAGTTGCTGTCATGTGGCAGGTGCTCAAAAAAAGTTTTAATGGTTTGTGACTCTGCAAATGAGTCAATGAATGAATCAATACATAGATTCAAAATAAATGCATAATGAATGAATGATGTCAAAAACACGGCCCCAAACATAAATGGTTTCCATGCATTTATCATGACGTATGGAGTTTCCTAAATTGTTTTTTTGAAGTGATTTATATTTATGCATTGTTTATCTCTGCGGGAGATGAGTTTTTATAATGTTCTGACTCAGACACTCTTGGAAGCTGAGCTAACCTCTTCAGTTCATTTAGGAGATAACTGTTATGCTGTGACTCACTAATACTTTCAGAGAGCACAGAGAAGTCCAACTGTAGCATCTTTTCCCAAGAGTGGCTTACGTCTTAATTGTGGTTAATCGTATCTGTAGTTACTTGTGAGATCAGGGGTTTCTACTGGAGAAGTGCAATTGCCCTCATATGCATGTGGGCTCCCCTCCCCAATGTGCATAAACAAAATTAGTATTGGAAGTATTGTGGGGACCTCTTTATTTATATTCATTGACATTTTAGCAGCTCTATCAATAATATTGTTAAGGGGCCCAAGGATTTAAGTAGAGATTCTTGGCAAGGACTAGGGGAAGGCGGTAAACTCGTGGGTCTGTGGGTTGGGCAGGCGTTGCTCCCAATCCCCCTCAGTCCTTCCCATCACTCATCAAACCATCACCTTTGATGTCCAAGACATGCTTCTTACCATCAAAGCGCTGAGTGTTACTTTGGATAAACCATTACCAACTTTCATTCATTAGAAACAGGACCTAATTTCTCAGATGTTATATAGATTATCTTATTTTAAATAAAAAATAGAAATGGCAATTGACATAAATTATAAAACACATATAGTTTAGGACTGAAAATTATGATATGGGTCTATAAACCCCAATAGGATCCCCCACCACACCCCAAGCACTGAACCATGGTGCTATTTCCTTAGAGCTGCCATTTGATGTTCCCAATCATCAACATATCATCACTCACTCACTCACCATCCAACAAGCACTTAACACTATCATTGTCTTCAAAATACATAAAGGTAAATGACATATGGTCCCAGCCCTCAGAAGTACACCATCTGATGGAGGGGATGACACATACATCAATTGTTATCGTATCAAGCAAAATAGACCCCTTCTTGCCTCATCAGTATCCCCCTGACACATCTATACTTCTACCATGAAAGCTGATACTGGTATCAACTCCAAAAGGCTGTAAGCTGCTTCCTCATGTCTGTAATCCTCACTTTGGGAGGCCGAGGCAGGTGGATTGCTTGAGCTCAGGAGTTCAAAACAAGCCTGACCAAGAGTGAGACTCCACCTCTACTAAAAATAGGAAAACAGAAAATCTAGCCATTGTTTCATGGTGGGCATCAGTAGTTTGAGCTACTTGGGAGGCTGAGGTAAGAGCATTGATTGCTTGAGCCCAGGAGTTTGAGGTTGGTATGCGCTATGATTCCATAGCACTCTATTCAGAGCAACAGAATGAGGCTGTCCCAAAAACAAACGAACAAACAAACAAAAAAAGACAGAGACTTTGTCTTATTCCTTTCTACATTGTTTGCCAGGCTCACAGGAGAAAGTACTAAGGATTTCCAGGAGAATGACTCCCTCTCACTGAAAGAACCAAAGAACTCTTGATAGACTTTCTATAGGAAGAAGCAAGAGGAGAAAGAAGATTGAGGAGGAATTGCTCAGTGAAAAGTAAAATCTGTTTCAAGTACGTTATTCGTGCTGGAGGGCTCATCAGTTATCCCTGATTTTCAACCAAGGCTGCCTGTAACAAACCACAAATGCCTCAACTCAACACAGGACAGTCAAGCCCAAATCTCTCAGGAGGGGTGGAGTTTTGAGAAGGGCCTTAGCCCTGATCCTTTTGAAAAAACAGCTCACCATTTGCTTTAATGTGTAACCATAATTAGAATCACTGGGCTACCTCAAGGAAGTTTGTATGAGGCCAGACTGGGCGCTACGCTGGCAACCGCTTAAATCCTTTCAACAGGTGAGAAAGGAGTCAGGCTCATCTAGCAAGGTGGATTGAAAGGGCAGAGAGCAGCCCCAGGGAGAACATTGAGGAGGCTGCTGAATTTGTCTAGGCAACGGATGAGCGCGGGGGGATCATTATGTTCGTTTGCCCTTGGGTAAAATTTGCATACCTGTTGGATGTGGAGTGGCGATGGGTGAGCAGGAGCTGAAACACTCTGGGGTTTGCTGCCTGCATGGAGAGGAAGATATGTATGAACAGCACAGGATACTGAGGGTGTTGTGGTGAGCTGGGCTCTGAGGTCCCCGTCTAGGAAGTACATCTGAGGCTGGAGATGGAGACCTGGGAATCACTGCTCAGAGAACTCAGAGTTGACCCAGATAGGAGTGATGAGAACTGCTGAGAAGAAAACTAGGAGGAGAAGAAGGCGGGCGAGGGCAGCATCTGCCCAGATGGAAGCAGAGAGGAGCAGACAACTAAGAAGGTGGGGACAACAAGGACAGTGAGTCTTGGAAAGGAGGGGACACCTATTTCTCTGAGACAGGAAGGAAAGAGGAAAGGACACATTCGTTGTACATGTGCAGGGTTGGACCATTAAGTTTTCAAGCTCACTCTAGGAAAAGCACTACCGTGGTTGCTGAATATCCCTAAGGTCACCTTCAAGGTACCCTCTTGGGAAGCTGTGCACCAATACCAGTGCCTAATCCACCCTTCAAAGCAGTTTTGAAACACTTTGTGGGATGGCCATCAGAGCTGTCATCATACATCATATGAGGTCTGACAATTAAGATTGTGAACTTATCCTTAAAAAGGCTCTTTGAAGGGCGGACTGGGCGCTGGTGTGGGTGTCTAGCTTCTCAAGGGGAGGACTTCTAAGGTACCTGTAGTGGTATCCAGTGATGAGGTAGGTAGCACTTTTTCTAGGATGAGATCATAAACTTAACCATCTGACCTCCCACATTAGAGCATCAGATAACTGCTTACATGGCAGATGACAAGGAAATCTAGTACTGCTTGAAAGACCCATCCTAAGTTGTTTTTTTTAATGAAGAATTGGATGCTCTAGGAGATTCAACAGGAGATACAACAATATGGACAAGGTACTTGCTCTTCTGAGGCTCTTTTTCTACTTATGGAGAGGGGAAGAAAGACCAGGGAGAGAAAAACTTTGAGGAGTATAGAATAAAAGTCAAAGAGGTGTGATCTTAGCAAAGAGAGGGATGCTATGGTGCTTTGGTACCAGAGGATAAGCTCAAGGACACAGAATAAACCTGACTAGTTCCTGAGTTGCACAGAGGAAAGATAAGGCGAGGAAGCAAGTAGTGAGTCAGCAGGTAGGGTCCTGCAAGGCTCCCAAGCTGGAGCTGGTGTCTTTGTTCAACCCATCATGACTTTGCCCTTGCCAAGCCTCCCAGAGTTGGAGACGGGCCAGACCCCAGTGATAAAGGTTACTGGGGCTCGGGATTACAAATACCACATTAGAAATACAAACATTTGGAAACCACAGAATGTAAATACTTAAGGTCAAAGACGCTCATCAGCTGGTGGAATCTATACAGTAATTGAGCACATTAAGAAGCCTACGAACTCTGCGTCTTGTCTCGGGAGAGCTGTAATTTAGCATCGCTAGCTATCAATTAGTCCTGCTTTCCTCATCTGTAAAATGAGAGGGTTGGACCAGATGACCTCAAAGCTCTTCTCCTCCAGCATGGCCAATGGCGAATGACAGAGTGCATGTGAAATTCTGAAGGTTCATCTACTTCTTTAGCAGCGGTGTTGAAGTTTTAACTATTGACATTCACAAATGCAGCCTCAGAGCTCCTGCAACCCTGCTAGGTCTGTGCACACAAAGCTCTTAGTTTTATAAACCATTCTGGTTTTAAAATAAATCGCCCTGTGAAAATACACAACGTACATTGTGGGGGGAGAAATCTCAAGTGACATGGGTAATTGAATAGGTCATTGACAGGCCATGGAAACAGATGAACTAGAAAATTATTGGAAATGCGTAGGTTTTAATATGTGCAAGCTTGGAAAATTGCTTTGTGACTATTGAAAGAAAAGGAGCTTTTCAATTACTAGGATGAGAGTAG
The DNA here is from genome assembly GCA_963574575.1 of Galagoides demidoff. Lineage (NCBI taxonomy): Eukaryota > Metazoa > Chordata > Mammalia > Primates > Galagidae > Galagoides > Galagoides demidoff. Next base: position 30,805 of record CAUYQV010187438.1, on the reverse strand, counting down.
GTAGGGATATGAAATAAAAGCTGTGCAAATGTGACTGATCTTCCAGAGCTAAGATGAATTTAGAGCAAATATGTAGGAACTCTTCTATCTCTCTTAAAAATTGTACATAAGCGCTAACCAGGTCTTTATTAGATCCTGAAAAACTCAAGGGAAATGTGATTAGTAAGCAAAGAAAGCCAGGGTAGTAGCTAGCTCCTGTTGTTTAATAGTGTAAAAATTACTTTTCTTATGCAATGAGACTTCTGAATAGCACCGTACATAATCTGGAAGGAAACTTAACTACGTGGGCCTTTCCAAACAGCTGTATTTATTACACATCTTGTCATTGAAATCAAAGTTTTTAAGGCTCAAAACAGCACTAACTCTGTAAGGTATTTATTTACAAATTTAGTCAAAATGAATAAGTAATCACTACTTTGAAAAGCATGTTTGATGTATTGCTGTTGAAAGGAGTCTTGGACATAACCAGATACATTCAGTTTTATACCCCCAAACCTTTGTTTATGCAGATAAATTGAGGTTTCAGTCTTTACAGTATAGAGCAAAAGCATTGATCGTTGAGTTCCTGACAAAATCCATATTATATTTTTATTTTGCAATCTCATAGAATAGTGCGCATTTTTAAGCACTGGAAGTTTTGAAAGTGGGAGTTTCCTTCAAATCAGTAATATTTACACTACTTGAAATCAAAAAGAGTGGGGAGAAGTCATGCTCGAAGTCGCAAGGAATTGCTTTGCTTAGACCTTCGAGGATGCCCTGTGAGGTTTGGGTGTTTGGGTTCCCCCATTTCTCTTTCAGCGCCACCTGGGTTGATCAGTTGGAAGCCCCCTGGGACCTTACCTGGAGTGCAGGTGCTGGGGCCCAGGCTCAGCTCAAGACTGCAGAGACCAGGGACTTGATGAAGAAGTTGGCTCTGCAGGGGAAGCCATTGTGCAAGCAGAATCTGCTCTTGTGACATGACCTTGTGTTGGCTGGGCCTTCCCGCAGGGCCTCTGTCCCCATCACCCAGAGCCCCTCACCCACCTCCAAGACACAGCCCTTCAGCCACGAAGTTCTGACACAGGCCTTCTGTTTTTAGGGGTGACAGACAATACCCTGGCATTATAAACATTTATATCTGATTATAGCTCCAGATTTTTTAAAAGCTTTTTGACAACAAAAGCTACCAAGTAGAAGTAGCCACCACAGAGGACTAGAAAGGTAACAAGCGCCTTCTTACTCTTTAGAGGTGCTAGAGGATGCCTCTTAAATTTTTTCTAAAAGGTTCTAGAACCTTGGTGAAGTGATGTGGTCAAGTCTTAGACTTTAGTAGTTGTTAAATCTGCCATGGACCTCACTCTTCCTGTCTCAGCTGGGTGATAGGTTGTAGACTTTTGCCATTTGTTTTTGATATCCCCATGGTGGTGTATAAATTGTTATAAGTAAGTGGAAGTATTAGGGCAGTGCAGTAACATCTCCAGGTAGTCCCTGAAATAATTCAAGAGAGTAAGAGCAAATAAAGTTTTAGCATGAAAGGAAAAGTTAGCTCGGCACCTGCGGCTCAAGTGGCTAAGGTGCCAGCCACATATACCTGAGCTGTTGGGTTTAAATCTAACACGGGCCTGCCAAACAACAATCAATGCAACTAAAAAATAACTGGGTTATTTTTAATAACTGAGGTGGGCACCTGTAGTCTCCGCTACTTGGGAAGCGGAGGCAGGAGAATTGCTTGAGCCTAGGAGCTGGAGGTTGCTGCCAGCTGTGATGCCACAGCACTCTACCCAGGGCAAGAGCTTGAGGCTCTGACTCAAACAAAAAAAAAGAAAAGAAAAGAAAGGAAAAGTTTATTTGAATGGTTTGGACAGTAAACTGGGCCCCATTAGAGATAGCAGGCATCCTGAAAAGTGAAGTGCTGGATTTGACACACAACTTTGAGGGCCGTCAGCTGCTTCTTAGAAATGTCCCAGGGTCTCGATCAACTCTGTTCCGTAACAACTCGCATCTATCTGTCAGAAAGTCCCAGGACATTAATCAGTAGCCCCAAATGACCAGCTCTCTAAAACAGCCCACCTACAAGGTCTCCATTAGCCCCATCCCCATAACAACTCAGACCAGCCTGACCCAGCCCAGTCCAAAATAGCCAAGATAGCTTGTCCTTAGCTGCCATCCATGCCGCTGCACGTAACTACCTACCTCGAGGAGCACGCTAGCAACGCCCGTGACTTCACAGACCTCGTGTGCCTTCGTTTTATTTATTTATTTTTATTAAATCATAGCTATTTTTATACACAATTTGAGATCACGCCTATGGTTCATCTTACAAGGGTACATGTGAATCTTTCTAATTGTAGAATATAAACATCTTAACAGAATAACTAAGAAAATGACATGAAGGCTATGTTAACTAGTTTGATGAAAATATTTCCAATTGTGCCTTCGTTTTAGACGAGCTCCACGCACATTCCCACAGGTGGTTCTTCCTGCACAGTCTGTCCCCGTGGTGACCTTCTGCATGAGATGTGGATGACCTACATGGAACGGTGATATCAGGCCAGGCCTGGCAGCAGGGCCTGGGGGAGGTTGCAGCATAGACAGGACAGCGTGTGGGTTTCTTTCTTTCCAATTAGAAAAATGGAAAATGCTACCGTCCAGCTCAGTGACCGGGAATTCCACAGGTAGACTGCCTCGGCAACGACGGAGTTCACAAAAGGACCTGGCAACACATTTCCCAGCAGGTTGGGGAAAGCAGGGGTCTCGTGCCTTTTCTTAAACTGCGAGTGTTAACTGACTGTCCATCTCTTTCGTTACCTCCTCTCTGTTTCTGTGCTGTAACCCGGTTTAGTTGTGTTTCTCCCCCGAGGAGTTTGGGTTGATCTTTTCTCTCCAGGCTCCACTCAGCATAGGGAGGTCCCAGCTCTTCCACCTGCTGGGAAACCCTGGGTTAGTCAGATTCCCACCCTGGATGCCAGGTTGTTCAGCTCTGGTGGGAGAGAGGGTCAGACACCCCTTTATATTTATCTCTGAAGTGAAATGTGAAGTTAAAAGCAGTGGAAGGCTGATTAGACTCCAGTGTGGGTTTATTTAAACTGGTGCAACAGGTTACAGGAGTGCCGTTCCTTGGAGAGGCTCGGCCTGGTCCTGTTACTGAGAGGATTTGGCCGGGGCATTGGGCTGGAACATGGCTGGCTGGTCTTGGTCCTCTGTGAGGCCCGACTGGAGCGGGCTGACACACAGAAGTGCCACAAGCTACCAGGGAAATCAGCCTGTAAGTAGATCTGCCACGTGTGACATTGCTTACAGTGCGCGTGACACAGAGAATTACACTGGACCTGGGGACACATTCCTTTCTGTATTAATATGTTTATAAACCTTTGTAGCCTGTTAATGTAAAGCAAAGTATGAGGAATAACATTTTGGCTTGGCCTTGCCACACATACACTCTCTGATCAAATTCCCAGACTGTGGTCATATTCTCCTGAGTTTGGCAAACTGGGATATTCACAAATCCATTTGCTAGTGTTCCGTGCTCACTCCGTGTTCGGAATTGTAGCGACAGGGAAGCATTTTGGAGACCTGGTGGGAAAGGTGCAGGGCTGGAGCCTGATAGACTGGGCTCAAATCTCAGGTCTCCTGGTTACGCCTTGATGGGGGAATTACTGAACATTCTAGGAATGAAGTGAGATGCCTCTGAAAGACAACGAGGCTGGTGACTTTGGACAAGTGGCTTTGTCTCCCTGGTTTCCAGTTTCTTTATTTGGAAAAAGGGAGATGACAAAGCTCACCCTAGGATTGCAAACAGGGAGCAGAATGCACCCAGCCCAGGGTGCTTGTGTCAGGATCCAGCACAGGGCAGCTGAGTTTAGCCCAGTCAAGTCTAGTGTGCCCTCCCTCCCAGGGCTTGAGATCTGAGCAGGATGTAGGCGGCACCAAGGCCCACTGAATGCTCAAGTTGGGACCCAATGCAGGATTAGTTCTTAGTAGGACAGACACTTGCTAGGTTTTGTTCAGTCGAGAGAAGGAAGGTGCAGACATGATTAGACTGCATGGGGACGGGAAAGCTGAGCCTGGACAGGCCCTTGAAGGGCCTTGAAGGCTGGATAATGGGATTCTGTTGGGAAAAAGAACATTGTCCAGGGATGGGAACTGCACTGGCAATAGCAACCAGGAGGGACGAGAGCGGCAGCAGGGTCTTGGAGGGGCAGGTGGGTAAGGAGTGAGGGTGACTTGGCGTCAGGCTGTGGGGAACCTGGCTAAATGGGGACCCTCAGATAGTTCCAGGGCACTTTACAGTGAGCACTTTCCAGAGATCCAGGTAAGGCTGCTGATAATGACAAGCTTCCCTGACACCCGGGGACACTGGGTGTTCTCTTGGTGTGAACCCTGCTCTCTGCCCCTCTTCTCTGATGTTGGAGAGGACTGTGGTTTCTCTCCACACTGGCTGGAGCAGTAAGCAGTCAATGTGCAGTTTACATGGATTTCCCGCACACAAGTATATGTTTTCCACTCAAGTTTCTGCTTTTTCCTAGACCCACCCAAATTCCAAAGCAAGGCTCACTTGAATGCCAAGTTCATTCTCTTTCTCTCTGTCACTTTCTTTTCCTCAGAAAACAGGGGGGAAAGTTTGCCTTTTTTGATGCTTCCCCATATTTTTAACAGAAAAGAAAGAAGTACCTCAAGAAAACAAAACAATAACTACAAGGTGTTGTTTCTAATTCAGTTTACATTGAGAACAGTTGTTTCCAAAGCCAAACCCGGTTTTTTCATGTCTCAATCCTTGTCCATCAAAGTTTGGATGGTGATGGGGGGCAACCCCTCTTATAGGTTAACCAAAAAGAGACTGCTTATAACTAACTTACAGCTTAGCCCAAGAATACAGGGAAAGGGGAGACAGAGGGGAGGAGTGAGAGTGATTGGTGGGATCATGCCTATGGTTCATCCTATAAGGGTACATGCGAATCTCTCTAAATGTAGAATATAAATGTCTTAACACAATAGCTAAGAAAATGACATGAAGGCTATGTTAACCAGTTGGATGAAAATATTTCAAATTGTATATGAAAACAGCACATTGTACCCCATGACTGTATTAATAATGTACACAGCTATGATTTCATAATAATAATAAAAAAAGACTGCTTACGGAGACCTAGACTCTGGAATGCAGGCTTTCTTTATAAAATAAGGGTTTTATTTTTTGTCAGTTTGTTTGTTTTAAAGCAGAACTGTATAAACAGGCAATCATGTTCTTAAGAAGGAAAATAAGGGTGGGTGTGATGGCTCATGTCTGTAATCCCAGCACTCCGTGAGGCCGAGGCGGGTAGATTGCCTGAGCTTAGGTGTTCGAGACCAACCTGAGCCAGAACAAGACCCCATCTCTAAAATATAGCTGGGTGTTGTGATGGGCACCTGGCACTCCAAGTAGTCCCAGCTACTTGGGAGACTGAGGCAAGAGGGTCACTTGAGCCCAAGAGTTTGAGGTTGCTGTGAGTCATGATGCCACCGCACTCTACTCAGGGTGACGGAATGAGAGTCTGTCTGAAGAAAAAAAAAAAAAGAAGGAAGGAAAATAGGAATCATTTTTGGCCATTTTGGAAATGCTAGTTTCTACCGATTCATAAAAGAGAAGACAGAAGTGGCTGCCCCAGCGCATTCACAAACATGAACTCTCATGAACTGTCCAACATCTCCTGTGGAGAGAAACTAAGAAGTTAGAGACTTGCGAGGGATCACCCGGCCCTAAGTGGGGACTCTGCAGGACTTCTGTTTCTGGGCCTGACATTTCCTTCGCCAGCTGCTTTAAGGAGGAGCCTTGTATGCAGCCTGGGGTTGGGAAGAAGGGTAGTGGGAGACCTGCAGTGGACAGAGACGTAACTGACCTCTGCTCACTGCTCCTCTATTCCTGTGATCACCTCTGAGGCTCAGAACACCAGTGTGCCTCCCGCAAGGGCACAGCGGCTGAGGGCGTGGAAGGGCGCAGAGGCCGGGGGCGTGGAAGGGCGCAGAGGCCGGGGGCGTGGAAGGGCACAGAGGCGGGGGGCGTGGAAGGGCACAGAGGCCGGGGGCGTGGAAGGGCACAGAGGCGGGGGGCGTGGAAGGGTACAGAGGCGGGGGGCGTGGAGGGGCACAGCGGCTGGGGGCGTGGAAGGGCACGGAGACAGGGGGCGTGGAGGGGCACAGTGGCCGGGGGCGTGGAAGGGCACAGAGGCCAGGGGCGTGGAGGGGCACAGCGGCTGGGGGCGTGGAAGGGCACAGAGGCAGGGGGCATGGAGGGGCACAGAGGCTCCCGGTGTGCATGCCTGGAATTCACATCTGAGAATGCAGGCTTCCAAAGTCTCAAGAGACCCAGCTGCAGCTCTTAGAATGATCACAGCCTGTCAGGGGCTTTTCTCCCCCTCCTCCCACGTTTTTCTCTATACGGTTTCGAGTCCTCTTATCAAATATCTGTATTCTCCTATCTAGATATTTCCAAATTGTGTGTTATTCATTTCACTCTTGCCAAGAAAATGTAGACTGAAATTCTGTTTTAAATCCACCCACCTATTTTTCAAAATTACTGAAACACAGCACATTACCTTTCCCTGTGGTTTTGATTAATCCCAGCACAGCGCTGAAACCCAGCAGACAGTGCCAGCAACACAAACTATCGCAGCAGCTAATTGCTCTGGGGAGAACTGGCCTTGCTTGCTTCCTCATTTTCTCTCCTCCGTTATTACATCTCCGTCGGAGCCTGTTTCCTTCAAAAGGTCGCCAATCTTATGAAAGGATAAAGCTTGAAAGTCGTGCTTTAATCGTCGCAGTAATGGGCAGATTTGGACACCGCATCATCCGTCCCTTTCTATCGGAAGTACGTTCAAGAGCAGGCTTGTAGTTATCTGTAGTCATTCAGAGCCTCTCAGAAAACCAAAGCGTGTTGCTCACCAACACCAGACTTCCCCCTGGTTCCGAAAAGGCCTGAGCGGCCTCTTTGTGTCTGCTGTGATTTTCACAGTTTATGTAACTACAGAAACACACGTAAGCACTCCTCCAAAGCAAGCATATTTTTCTTCAGTCATGATGGATGTTAATTTACTGAATGACTCAGTTGACTTTAAGGAGGAAAAGGAATGTTCTAACCACGCTTAGAACAATAGAGGATAAGAAACTTTCACGGCAAACAGGCTTAGAAGCAGCCCGCTCCACTCTGCTTTGGCAGCCAAGTGATAATCTGCCCCGACCTTCATCTGGGGGTGAGCTGGCGGGGCACCCCAAGCCCTCCTGCACCACCTTCTCATGTCCCCCTCAGTCTCTCCACTGTTTCCTTCCTTCAAACCCCAGACAAGCTCAGGACCTCCCTCCTCCTCTTCTTCTCTGACAGATGAGTCAAGGGTGGTGCTATTATCCACGCCATCTTCAGGAAGTCCCTCTCGTCCATGGCCCGGAGGTCAGCAAACTCTGTGGTCTCTACCTGTCTCTCTGAGAGCTTGTTCTTTCTCTGCTTGGTGGACTTTCTTCTTCTCCACCTTTCTTAATAACGTTCCCCATGGTTTCATGCTCATCTTCTTTTATTTTCTCTTTATAATCCCTCTTTCTATTCCCTCTACCAGCCCCCCATTCAGAGCCCACAACTTTGCTTGTTGCTTATCACGCCATCTCCTCCGAGACCTAGTCTGGGTTTCCAATATCGCTGGGGATGGATGAGAACTGTCCATAACTGCCTAGTCCCAAACAGAACTCACATTACTCTCCTGAAATCCAGCTACTTCTCCTGATTCTTGGTTCCTATCGATGGCGTCCTCGTTTTCCCATCTCTGCATCTTTAAACTCCCTCTTCACTCCGATCCAGCCCAGCGTGAGCCCCAGATTCCACCTGAGGATGCGTCTTGCACTGTGTCTCTCCATCTGTTCCCATGGCCAGTGCACAGGTCCAGACCTGATTCCTTTTTTTCAGCCTCTCAAACCCCCTCTGGCTAGCCATTGGCCATCACCGACAGACTGATATGTCTAATGTGCAGCTCAGACCCCCCAAAGCCGAAACCTTCAGTAACGCCTCATTGCTCACCAAACTGACCTGCAAATAGTCAGTCCCAAGCAGCCGGCCATTGAGTCCCGCCTCCCCGGCGGAGCACTTAAGGACATGACTTCTAGAGATGAATGTCCCTGCTGCTGGAGCTGTGACAGTGGCCAGGTACTTAACCTCTGCACCCTGCTTCCCTAACCTCTGCAGAGGTGAGTCATAAAGCCTGCTGTGTGAGGTTTAATAAACACCCGGAAGTGTGCATGGCCTTCCAAGGCTGTCAGCCTCATCCTGAATCTACTATCACTGTCCTCATGTCCTGTTCCTCCCCTCAGTGGGCTCAGGCCTGTGCAAACTGCTGACTTCCCTGCTCCCTCCTGCCGGTCACCTCACGTCATGTCACTCTCCTGACTCTGAAGACCTCCCATGCTTCAAGGCTCACCTCAGATGCCCCAGTGCCTCTTCCAAACATCCCAACCGGATCTGGTCCTGGACCTCTCCCAGCCTTTGGTTAGGGCCCCTCATGTAATTTCCATCACAGGCCGCTGGGCACGTGCTCCCTCTTGACCTGTGGGTATTTGTTTTCATTGTTTCTCCACCTCCATTCGTACCCATGTCTCTTTTCCGCAGCATCCTGGAGGCACCTTGACATCAGGACCAGGACTCCTGCACGCGGAGCTTCCCCCCAGGTAGGAAACTGCCGGCCCCTGAGACGAAGCCCCGGCAGGAGTGCGCTTGGCGAAGCTCACCGAGAATTCAAACGATCCAAAATCTGAATGGGCGTTGATTAAAACACTCGGTCAGCACACGTGTCTACCAAACGCCAGGCGAGCCAGGCGGGCCGTCCCTTCAGACACTGATGTTCCGTACAGAAAGCGTGGTTGAGGGAACATTCCCAGGATATTGGACTGGACACGTTAATATCCATAATTATATAAACTTATGCGTAAGCATACAGCCCTCACGCAGCCTCAGACTCTGAAACGCCGTGGACTGGCATGGGCCGCTCCCAGCTGGGATGAAATGCGTTTGATTGTAATCACAGGAAAGTGGCTCTTACAAGTTTTAGTCCTGTACGATTTCATCTTTAAAATGGGAAAAATCTTAGAAAATTCTTTTCGACTTAAAATCTAAAACACAGTGAGGACCAAATACCGTTCTGGCCACAGGTATGCTAACACAACCCAGATCCAGATCCAGCGTCCGGAGGGGACCGCGGCGTTTTCTGGGTTTGCCACTCCAGGGACCAAATCGCCCCCAAACTGAGGCGTGTTCTTCTTGTCCTTCCTCTCTCTTGCTTTCCCCCAGGATCAGACTTCCAGCCCACACCCCCACGTGGAACCCTGCGGGGTCGACATTTACTTTGTTTTATTTCAAGGTTCATCATTTTCCTTCCAAAATGCCCCACTTGTTTCCTACTTTTCCTCCATGGGGTTTACACAACAACTATCAGAAGCACAGGGGTCCCGGTTCCTGCCCACTTCTTAATAAGCTCCCTCTGCTGGCAGCAGCCCCATCCCCTCGAAGTCTCTATTATGTTCAACAAGGGAGAAAACACTCCAGCCGCAGTCTGCAGATAAATGTGCTGCATTTGCAAAACACTTCAAATAAATAGCTCTACGTTGTGTTTGCAGGATGAGATAGATGTGGGTTCATGGTGCAAGTGAAGATGTAATTATTGCAAAAATTATGCCTTTCATGTCAGTGTGTGTGGCTGCAAAAAATATTGCTGAGGAATTCTTTGAGCCGAGCCCTGGATGTGCAGAGAAAAAATGAGGTAAAATCTCCATTGTCAATGAGTTTCCAGCTTGGTAGGGGAAAGGAATAAATAAGCATTGTAAAATGGGCCCAGGAGGGGGAACCAGCTGCACCCAGGAACAGAGAGAACTCCACAGAGTCCCCACCCAGGCTTGGGGGGCCAGAGAATGTTCCCTCTTAGGGTGCCACGCCTGAGTTTAGGCCAGTGGAGAACGTTGGTAACTTCAGTATAAGCAATTAAATTATACACATGGTGACGCAAAAAGTAAAATAAAATAAAAATATTCCTAGAGGAGGTGGACATTGTCTGCAAATTTAAAAATGTGGTGCATGTAAAACTACCTTCAGTGAGCGTCTAACCGATTCCCAGATCCAGACCTGAAGCAGATCTCACTCTGACGTGGCCTGCAGGACTCTGCTGCTGTGGGTCACGTACGTTTCATTACGGTTTATAAACATAGACACAACTCCTGTGAGTCAGTGATTTACGGCCTTTGCAGGTTCACTCATTTTTCCTTTTTATCAACTTTTAGTTAATGTTGTGTTCTCTGTGTGTGTGTGTGTGTTTGTCTTCATAAATTCACTTAAATCCTTTTGGGAATAAGATGGATATGAAGAAACAAAGAGATAAAAAGCAAAAAAAAATATTCTTTGGGGATGACTCCAGGTGGCGAGTTTACAGTGGCAAAGGTTATACAACTAGAACCCCGAGCGATAATGAACACATTGATACGATGTGACTCCTTTAGCGAGGAGGAGTAAGTCGTGTCCCTGTGGTACAACTTACACTGAAGCCGAGCAAACATCACAGGTGTTCTTTCCTGGGTCACGTGACACTTGCCACCCCATGCCCATCACAGCTCTGATCAATGAATCCCCAGTGGGGTTTCATGGACCAATAGTTAGAGGGGTGACTAATCACTGTGGAGTGAGGAGCTGGGAGACAGTTCTGTGGTTCACAATGAAAATACCACTCAGACTCAAAGTCCTTGCTGCATTGGCTTCCTGGGGTTTTTAACATGTTAATGATTGCTGGGAAGTTTAGAGAGGGGCCTGCAGACTATGAAGGAATTCCTGAATCCTTGAGAGTACAGACCTTCTTATTTCTTACAGGGTTAGAGCTACCAGAACTTTCTAGGTTAGACAGTTTGGTTGCGTTTCAGAACTCCCCTCTTGCCTTCTGAAGAGGGGAATCACTCCTGCCCCCAGAGCCTGGAGGAAGGAAGTCTAGAGCCTGCATCGGAGAGTTGGAGAGTTTTTCTCCCGGATTCTGGAATAGCCAGTCCTGATGCCTGGAGTGGAGATGTCCCTCCCCTCTCCTCCCCTACTCTCCTCTCCTCTCCCTTCTCCTCCCCTCTCTTTCCCTCCCCTTCCTTCCCATTTTTCCTCCTCCCCACCCTTCCTCTCCCCAGAGCAGCTCTGAGTTGCCAGGGACAACCAGCCCTCTTCTGTCCACAGGGGCCTGGAGCTGGAATCTTGAATATCTCTCAATCAGATTATCGCAACCTTCTTGTTGACAAGAATCTTGTCATGGGACATCATATTCAATTCTTTTGTTTAAAGGGATAAATGCTAAGATTTCAACACCTTTATGAAAACACTTTTTGTTAACACTGTATAGAGGGCAATGTTTTTTGTACTCTTAAAATTTAATATGGACTTAGGCAAATATTCTAGATTTGAAATATATTAAATGAGATGTTAAAAATAAAGCACCATTGTATTATGATGTTGTTGACATTGCAATATTCTTTCTACATCTACACAGCCAGTTCCTTATTAATATTAATTCCAGCTAAATACACGCTCACACTGCCTCCGCCTCTTCCATGTATGTCTCTATGTAATGTGATGTCTGTTTATAAATTACTTCTGCAGATTCCTCAAAATAAACCTGACAGGGTGTGTTTCCATCCTAGTACTCAGAGTGTGCTGGACATGGGTGGCCAGATGCTCAGGGGCTCATCTATTTTAACTCCTAACAGGTGTGTGGAAATGGGGCTGGTGAGGAGAAGAGTAAAGATGACGTCAACTACCATGACCTTTCAAAGTGGAGGATAAACTTTTCAAATTTGTTCTTAAGAGGTAGGAATAGACACAAAAGATAACTTAGGAACTAAGAAAGAAAGATGCAGGGAGAAGACCTTGTATTCTTTGGCAAAGAGGCCTAGAATAGAGCAAGATATCAACCCGCAAATATTTGAAACTATAAACATTGTTGAGTGAGAACATTATTACAATTAACGCCATTGGAAATTACAAATAGCATTAGTAGAAACTGAAGGAAAAAAGAGGGGTCCCTTGCCAGATAAATAGGTATTTACCAGGAGCAAACCCTCAAGTAAGCTAAAGGAGTCACATGGTATTAATGTGCTCATCATCACTCTGGGTTCCAGCTGTATAACTAGCATAACCCTCCTTGGGTTTTAAGTTGGGGACTTCTCAAGTGAACGAGTGCGCTATGAATTCAGTACCCACATGCGGTGCTGTAGGAAGAAGAGTTTTGACGGCGTCTCAAGGGGTGACCCAGGCTCAGGCTCACTGTAGGGGCCTCCCTTCACAGCAACACAGCAGCAAATTCTAGATACCACCCAGATGCTGCTCCACACATCACTGATAATTTGATGTGGATAAACATGATTATTTGGTCTATTTTGCTTATCATTTCTCAGAGTTACTGAGACAACAGGCAGCAGGTAAAATTTACGTAAATTAACTCAACCATGCATTCAAGAGGTGAGTCTCGGGCTCCTCACAGGCTAATGAAACTGCACTTCAGGGCGCCTCACTTGCCCAGAGCCTCTCCAAAGCCTTGGCTCTAATTGCATGGTCATGGTTTTGCATTCATTTCCTTTTCAAAAAAGGGCCCCCACAGTGTGAAATTGTAAAGCTCCGTAGTAGAATCTTGACATCCTCTACTACTCACACCGGGGGAAGTGCACAAGAATTCTGTGCTTGCCAGCCTGGCACCAGGGCAGTTCTACCAAAGCAGGTCCTGAGTGAAACCCAAGCCCAGGCCACCAGGTCCTCAGAGTGCCCTGGGGATTGGGTTTCCTATGGCCATATCCCTTCTCTGTGTCACCCCTTCCTGCTTCAGTGGCTGGGCGGTGACTCTGAGGACTACTTGGTCTGTGATCCTGAGGACACCGGCCAGCTAGGAGTGTTGACCCCTCAGCCCGACTGAGGGTGTGAGTTACTGGTGCTGCTGTGGGACGGCTTGGTTTGCCCACCGTGGAGCTCTGTCCGTCTCTGAATTTGGGATGCAGGGTTGTAGGGAAGAACCAGACACACACGCCTTCTCCACTCGGCTGCTAATCCCTTGCACTGCCGTCCAGTCCAGAGGCGGCCCAGATGTGCTCTTCCACTTCCTTGCTTCCTACTGGCAGTGAAACCTTTCTCCTTCTTCCTGTGTGTCTTCTCTCCTGAGCGTTTTTGTTTCATAACTAAAATACCTGGAATTTTGTGCTGTAGAATTTCAGGTCCACAGCACAGACTGTGTTCTGGAATGAGGCCATGTGTGAACTTCCAGAGTCAGATTGGACCGCGGTGACTACGGGCTCATGGGTCTCCTCCAGTCAAGGCACAATGCCCACGGCGGGAAATACAGGAGCCTAAACTCCTCGGGGAGCCCTGACCTTTGCATTATGAAAACCACACTGATGTTTTTGACTAAAATGCCCCCTGGGAAGGTGGTAGAATTGGCTCGGGGAGTCCCTAACCATCGTCTAGTTCACCCAGAGAGCAGCTGCCAAGTTCAAGTTTCTCACCTCGCCTTTTATCAGAAAAGTCTAGTCTCTTATTTTTCTCCTTTCAACAAAGTAACACTTAGTAAATGCCACTTCTTTCTCAGAACCATTATTTACAAAGTGTAACTTTTCGCCTCTCTCTCTGTGTCCTCAACCCTCCCTTTGAAGATGGGTGGAGGTTCCCTGTGTTTCTCAGGGAGATCTGGCTCTCTGGGCCTGCTCCCCTCCGAAGCAACTACCTGGGCACGCTGCTCCTCTACCTGTCTGTAAACTGGTGCCAGGAAGCCACCTGAGCAGCGGCAAAGACCCAGGTGTGTGGGACAGACCTATGTCCTTCCAGGGCACTGGACCCTCAAGGGGCCCAGAGCAAGGCCTGCCCTTGGTACATTCTGCCTGCTGTTCCTGGGGCCACACACCCCGCCCACCTGCACCCAGAGCCCCACTCCCACCTGGCTCTTCTGAGGAAAAGGCGAAAGGCAGAGAGAGAAAGCAGAGATTAAAAACTTCTGTCCGATGTGCCTCTTTGCATTTTCCCACTAATAAGCAACAAAGTCTTTCTTCTTTGTGAACTTCAAAGCAAACATCAACTCTTGCAATAGGTTTCTGAGGATTTTTCCAGTGGATTCACTTCTACTCCAAAGCAAGAAGACAGCGCATTTGGAGATACGCGATTTCCTCTGGTGTGACGTTTGCAGGGGAGAAACGGCAGCTGTGTGACTTATGTATTAAAGCCTGAAGAAGCTGGAGGTGTATACACCTTCAACAAGCATTTGGGGTGGGGGCTGGTCACTGACAGCTGGTGCTCAGGCTCACTCTCTGCACTGTTCCAACTCATTCTAGGACTCATTGGTTCTAAGAGTCTGATGCATCTACAACACAAAAGCATTTTAAAAGCAGCCCTGGACCCAGAAGCAGGGCCAGTGGGCTTCTCCAAGTCTCTGAACAGATGACAGGAGATTGGACTGGAAAAGATATTTCAAGTATTTGACATTTACTGATTAAGTCTGAAAAACTCTCCATTTGGTGCATAAAGCCACGTACTGGTGGGTTTTCGTAACCAAGCGTGTTGTCCTTCAGGTGTGATCACACAAACACACACACACACACACACACACACGTTGTAGCAGGGGAGCTCAGCCTTTGGAGACTGTCATTGCCGGGCAGAGCGAGGGTGTGCTCAGCCTGTGGGAAGGAGCCAGGAGCCCTGCTTTTGTTGGCACCCAGGACTGCTGGCATGTGGAGCCCGGGGTCTCGCTCTCTTTCCCCCCCAAATCCTGGCTGTCCACACTGCTTAGAAGTGTGAGGAGAGGAAATTGGGGCAACAGCACTTTCTGTAAAATGACCACAAGTGTTGGTGGGAGGAAGGAGTGGAAAGAGGGAGGGGGACGTTTCGGAAATGTGTTTTCTTTAAACAACCAGAATCACAAAATTCAACCAAGGCTCTTTCTCTAAACCCCCCAAACTGCTTACGTGTTTATTCAACGTAATGAAAAAATGTTGGTTCCGTTATTCGATGAGCATTTCTGAGCTACGGCTACTGAAGACTCGGTGGAAACCTCTTTTACTCTCCAGTCCTTTGTGAAGACTTGCGTGTGACCTCTGGGTCGCTCCCCGATGGCCATTTATTATATTTACAACCAAGGAAGGGGACAACTGCTAAGAAGTGAGAGCCCAGGAGGGTGTGGGAGAGCAGCCCTGGGAAGCCCGTGCGGGGTAAGTGCTTACTAATTGCTCACGGGAAGTTTCCTCATACCCTGCTTAGTTTTCTCAAACCGATAGTCTTTAAAAATGGATTATCGTCTATGCAACATTTTCCTTTTGATTTTTAGGGCAACCTTCAATTCAAGAGAAATGATCACCTAAGGCTGTGACTGATTGTTATATATTTGTTTAAACATTCAGAAGAGCACAGAATAGGTGGGATGGGGGATAACAGCTGATTGCGTATGAGTGTCTGTATGTGAGAGAGACAAAGCTTTGGTCTATGCAAATAAGAAATCTAAGAATCACTTAAATTTTTTTTTTTCAAATTCCTTCCTATCAGTCAAGGGGAAAAAAAGATTAAGATATGTAAAGATGACCAAAAAAAAAAAAAAAACTAAACCGACTAAACATTTGCATTAGGACAGATTCTGAGCTTAGTTTTCCAAAGTTTAATACCACATTTGTTGTCGATTTTCTGACCTGTGACTTAAAGGGATTGCGAAGTCAAGAAATGTCTCCTGAACAACAAATTCTGACTTCCTTCAGGCGACTGATGCGGAAGTGCAGAGAGGAGACAGAGTAGGCTCTACGGGGCGGCGTGGAGATTTCATCCACTTTCACATTTATTAGCTGAGGATAGTCTAAACTCAGGGGAAGGCACACAGATTACCACGGGTCGTGAACAAAGTCCATTATGTTTCCCAAGTCGGAATTGTTTACATTCCTCATACCTACCACAGGAAACTTACATAACATTTTTCTCATAAGGATAGGTAACAGATTTTAAAATATTCCGGTGAGGTTTCGCCTTACAGCAACTTAAACTGACTTCTCGACCAGCAAAGGAGAATAACTGCTGGTGAACTGGTCAAAAACTATACAACTGCTGAAAATCAATGACTAACTTGTCCCGACAGACACAAAGAGAGAAAAACACTTGCCACGGGAAGTCCAAGGGTTCCCCTCTCTCCATCTAGATCCCTTATACCCACAAGCAAACAAGACAACATCTGGATATCGTTTCACGGGCAAGAATAAAACACTGTTTTTGCCCCATCATTAAGTAAAAACTCGTTTTCCACAGGCGAACAGCACTTGTAAATTCCCCCAGATAAGCCTGGAAGTCTTGAATGATTTAAGTAAGTTTTAAAAGAATCACAACTCTTTCTCATTACATTTACAAGCAAAGTTTGTCAGAAATACCTCCAGCACGCTCCCGGCTCCGGCCTCGGCAGAAGCACATACCTCTTACCTGCAGGGACCGGTGACTGCAGACGCCGGGCTGGATGTGAAGTTGTGACAAGGGAGCAAATGCCCAGAAAGTGCAGGTTGCCCTGGGAAAGATAGGTGAGCAGCGTTTCTCAAGATGAAGAAAGCTCTCTCGCTGTTCACTGTCAGTCACAAACAAGTTGGGACAAGTTTGAGTTGGAATTACCTGAAGGAACTAAAGACAGAAAGAAAGAGATTGGGAGAGATTGTGCGGAGGAGGGAGGGCCAGAGAAGGAGGGAGGGAGGAAAGGAGAGAAAGTGAGAGAGAGCAAGAGAGAGCGAGAGAAGGACTCCGAGGAAGGAGCCCATGCTGTCGGCAGTGTCTTAGGTCTGAAGGAAATCAGTCTGCAGGCCAGCGCGGGCTTGTAATGGACATCCAGTCCTCAGCTCTCCACACACCTGTAACAAAGAAAACTGATGCCCTTTAAAAAAAAGCCAGTTAATCTTTGGAGAAACTTTGGCCACTCTTATCAAAGCTTTTTAAAGATCCCTTTGCCTAAGTAAATATACATGAATAACCAGATTATCTTTGTAATTATCTTGCCTTAACCCCATGTTCTCCTTTTCCTGTTTCTCTCCCCACCCTGAGTGAATGGGAACAAGACACCCAGCCTCCTGGGGAAAGCAGGCAGAGACCAGGCAGACTGCACCTGGGTCAAAGACACCAAGGCAAAATGTCGGAAGGAGACTTGTGGTTTTAGCTCAGCCCTCTTGTGACTGAGTTGATTTGTTTTTTGATCACCTCTGTTTTTGTTCATGTAGGATAGACATGGCTCAAATTGGGTTCTTCTGGGCCATGGAAATTGGGCTTGGGGACACATGTTGGAGTCTGGGTTCCAGTATTCTTATACAGAGGCTGGCATTTTAATGAGAAATGGTCAGGATTCCATCCTTGAAGCAGACATCTAAGGGGTCCCAGGGGAGATCTTTCAGGCTCTGAAAACAAAGGAGATGAGCTTCTTATAGGAATGCGGTTGTGCGCCCATCCCAGGCCAAGTGATTCTTGTGGCCACCGTGTCAGAAGAGGCCAGGCCGAGGCTCATGTGCTTTCCTGGGCTTCTGGTGGCCAGACTGAGTGGGGGTTCTGGTCAATACTAAGAGACTGATGGGCTTTCCACAGGTGCATTCCCCTCCAATCATGCAGTGCTCCAAAGGCAGCACTACGAGAAGCAAAGTCTCTCTGTCAGACAGGACAGGATGACACACTCACAAGCCCTTGCACGGGCGCTCGGCAAGGCCAGGCCCGGCATCTGGTTTAGATGGGAGGGTACAGGCTGAGAAGTGAGCCCTTGCTGTTGTTGGAAACTAATAATACCTCCTCGCCCTGGGTTCTGGGCCCTGCACGTCACCCTGGGTGCAGCGGCTGCAGCGCTGGAGGTTTGGACTGGGCAGAACAGGTGGGGTGAGGGGAAGGGCCGAGAGCTCCCTACTTGCTCCACCCCCTGGCTCCTGACTCAAAGCTCAGGGCATAAATCTCTCCGTGTCTGTTTCCCCATTGAGGACACTGCACCTTAAGCTCCTTCCTTCTGTCTGCTTCTTTTCCTGGAAGAGAGGGGCTCCTTTTCAGCCTGGGGATATAAGCAATGGCCCTTGAGGGAAGACGCGGGGCCCCCAGGAGCTCGATGTGGAGAGTGCAGAAGCCACTCAAAGCCTGGACTTGTGAAAGCTGAGCTGGCACAGTTCTACTCCAGCAGTCTAGAATCAGATGGCCCTCATGTGAGCATATGAGGATATTATAAAAGTCCCGTATCAAACAGGTAAACACAGAGGTGAAGAAAAAATAAAGGAAAAACTCAGTATTAAAGGCTCAGGCTGCACCTGGCCTCAGATGATTTGCCCGGGCTGTTTCCACGGCCTGGAAGGGCTCCGCAGATCTGCATTTGCCCGCCTGCCTCACCGTTCAGGTCTTAGCCCAGTAGTACCTAACCTCACACCGTCCCAGTTCACCTCTGTGCCTAAGACATCCTTTTATTTTGCACGTCCCTTGGCACCGTCTGAAGTCATCGTCTTTATCGTTTACTGTCTGTTCCATTTCAGAGCTCAATCACACCTGTCTTGTTCATCCTCCTCACACATCACAGTTCCCCCGAATAGATATATTTGTCAAGTGGATTGATGAAAGATTATAGATGGAGGATGTTATTTGTTAAGATTGACCTTCAGTCATCTTCCGATATTTATGAGTATTTCCAGCCTCATCTTCACTTAGTAAATATTTGAATACGCTTTTTCAATTTACAAAGATCTTTC
The DNA here is from genome assembly GCA_963574575.1 of Galagoides demidoff. NCBI lineage: Eukaryota > Metazoa > Chordata > Mammalia > Primates > Galagidae > Galagoides > Galagoides demidoff. Next base: position 12,106 of record CAUYQV010187438.1, on the reverse strand, counting down.
AGAAACAGTATAAAGTTGATGCTCAGATCAAGATGTAGGCAGGATTAATTTGTATTTTAAGGGCAAGCGAAGGGAAGCCAAAGACGGTAAGTGATCTGCTTGGTCACCAGGCAGCACCACAGTGAAGCGAAGCTCAAAGCAACTTTTCATTTCGGTCCATGCATTTTTCATTATTGCACATTTTTCTTGAGTTTGTCTATTGTGGGCATACATATGCATGCACAGAATCCTTTGATCATCAACTCACACACTCCCTGAATTATAATCAAGTTTAATACCCTGGCAAGTTTCAGTGTTTGCAGGATCATGCACAGTAGAGCTGATATTCATTTATAACTCAGTCTTAAAGATGATGAAAGGAAAAAAGTAGTACTCATTCAAAGTAGTATGAATACATCTAAAACTTCCATACGAAGGCTCATGCCTGAAATCCTATCGTTTTGGGAGGCCAAGGAGGGAGGATTGCCTAAGGTCAGGAGTTCAAGACCAGCCTGAGCAAAAAATGAGATCCCCATCTCTACTAAAAATAGAAAAATTATGCAGTCTTCCTGCTGGGCACCTGCAGTCTCAGCTACTGGGGAGGCTGAGGTAGGAGGATTGCTTGAGCCCAGGAGTATGAGGTTGCAGTGAGCTATGATGATGCCACTGCACTCTACCGGGGAACAGAATGAGACTCTTTCTCAAAAATAAAATAAAATAAAATTACATGCTAAGACAATATTCTTCATCATGGTGATGTTTTTTCTTCTTTTGTTTTCTTTTTTTTGAGACGTCTCACTGTGTCACCCTTGGTAGAGTACTGTGGCGTCACAGCTCATAGCAACCTCCAACTCCTGGGCCTTAAGTGATTCTCTTGCCTCAGCCCCCCAAGTAGCTGGGACTACAGGTGCCTGCCACAACACCCAGCTAGTTTTTTGTTGTTGTTGCAGGTGTCATTGTTGTTTAGCTGGTCCAGGCTGGGTTCGAACCTGCAAGCCTTGGTGCTTGTGGCTGGCGCTGTAACCACTGTGCTACAGGTGGCGAGCCTGGTGATGTTTTCTTGATTTTGTTATTTTTCATTTGGTGATATGTCAACAGTTAAATCTCGAGGTTACAGACTTGACAGAATTCACAGAAGGGCAGGTGGCATTATGAATGTCGGATTGAAGGACTGAGAGGTGAGTGGGAAATTCTGGAGCATCTACGAGCTTTCTACCGTAGGGGCCAAACTTCGTTTTGCATGTTTTTATAATTGAATGATTTGTCTAGGTATTTCTGGACATTTCGGAAGCTAACAAAGGCAAATAGGACAAACTATTAACACTGACAAAAGATATCTTGTCATCCAACCTCCCTTCCAGCTAGCAAGTAAGTCTGCTTCACAACCTGGTTCCGAGGGGCGGGCAGGGAATTGATTGTATAAGATTACCTGAACTAGCATCACTAATCCTTTTGTAGTGGAAGATGGTTAATGTTACTGATGTTTTAGCCTAAAATAAAAACACACCTGAATGACTATTCAGTAAATCATATAATGACATTTCTTTCTTTTCTTTTTCTTTTTTCCCCCAGTTAATCAAAAGCAAGTCACTTTGAACAGAACATACACGCAAGTCTGTGTTTTTACCCAGAGTTCTGAAAAGACTCTGAATACTGTGCAGAAAGTTAAGAACAAACTTTTTCAAGACAGCAGCCGTTTCCTAAGAGTAATTTCCAAAAAAGAAAAAATAAATGCTGTAGTTAATAATTCCAATGTTCATCTTGGCTTGAATCAAGATATAAAAAACCTTGAAGCGTGATGAGAGGAAAAAAATACATTTTTACCTTTGAGTAAATTCTGTTTAGGTTGTGTCAGATATGGAGCTATCTGTGGACGTTGATGTCAGTCCTTTAGACTTCATCAGAATCTCCTGTGACTCCCCTCAGCAGGTTAGCGGTGAGGTAGTCTGCTGCCCCAGGGTGCTCCCACCATCCCCTCCAGGCATTTGGAATTCCCCCTGGAAATGATGGTGAGTGCAGGAAACTAAGTGCGCCTGTGTCCCTCCTCTCAAGTCTCTGCAGGCCGGAGCTGAGGACCTGCTCATCTTGCCCTTTCTAGCCAGAAGCTGGCCTCAGGAAGCCACAAAACAAAAATCTTGTCTTGGGGTAAGTTCTCTAGAAACAGATGTGAGACAAGAAGCCATGAGCAGTTTATTAAAGACGTGTTTCTGGAAGGAACCCAAAGGGGCGTGGGGGGAGCAAGGCAAGCGAGGGGAGAAGCCAGGGAACAATCTTAGGACAAGGCCCTACCTGACCCTGGGGGCAGTTCTGGAGTGAATATAGCTGGGGAAGGGGCCTTTCCCCCATCCTGCCTGACAGCCTTGGGTTGAGGGCAGAAGGGGCACAGGGGCCATGCAGCCTCTCCAGGGCGCCAGCTTCCTGCCTGTGCGAGGGAAGTGGCTCACAGCCCAAGGGCAAGCTCATGAGGATGGAGGGATGGGGGCCATTCGGGCTGATACACACACAGAAGCCTTGGCATGGGCGCCGAGCAGTGAAGGGGATCTAAGGGCCCTTACAGGCCACCAGCAACATCACTACAATTGCTGGCCCTGTGGATGCTGAAATGGATTCCGGTCCCTGGTAGGCACAGGTGCTTCTCCTTTTCAAGGCCCCCGCCCCCTTCCATTAGTTTCCCACCCAAATAAAATAGCAAATCTCATCACTAAAATTTAGAATTCAGTTTAAGATGCACATGATTTCATTGTGCATGTGGTTTTTTCTTTCTTTTTTTTTTTTTTTTTTTGCTCATTTAAACATTTTTATTTTTTTTTTATTTCAGATACGAGGATACGAATGTTAGGTTCCATTGCTTTTATTTCTAAGGTAAAGTTCAGATTGTAGTTGAGCTCTTCGCCCAGGGGTTGTGCTGAACACCCTCACTTTATGCACCTTAGGTGAGGTCTCCCCAATTGCCCTCCCCTCCTCCCCTTCCTGTCCCTCCCCCCTCCCCCCATACTTGGGCTTTTCTTTCCTTGTACTTGTTTATATATTGGTTTCATATTAGTATTGAGTACGTTGGATACTTTTTCCACCATTCTTGTGATACTTCACTAGGAAGACCAGGTTCCAGCTCTATCCAAGTAAATACAAAAGATACAAAGTCTCCATCTTTTCTTCACATGGCCTTGTACCCAAAGCAGCAGCAGGGTCCGAGCAGGGCTTTAGTGTCACCAGAAGAACCTTTGTTATTGATATCTTTGATGAGTGACTAAATGAGGTGTCTTCTCTTTGCCTTCTCTTTTCTGGGTTATAGAGGCCTTCCCCCCCACCCCACAGTCTCCGTACTGGAGAAAATCACATTTCACCAGGAAGATGGACAATAGCTGATCGTAATGAAGTGCGGTAAGTGCTATAGAAGAAAACATTCTACAGCTGCAGGAAGGGGAATCAACCCGGGAGGTAGAAGATAGGCTTCCAGAGGAGAAAGAAATTCAGTGCAACCTGCAGGGTTTGGATAATGGAGACAAAGGTTGCAGACATTCCAGGAAGAAGACCAAAGCAAATAGTTAAAGCTATTTAGGTAAAGATTAAAAGAACCAAGTGATCGGATGGCGCCTGTAACTCAAAGGAGTAGGGTTCCGGGCCCCAATATACCAAAGGTGGCCGAACCCGACCCGGGCCAAAAACTGCAAAAAAAAAAAAAAAAAAAAAAACAAAACCAAGTGATCTTACCTATGGGACAACTGAACAATGTTGCTCCAACCTTAGCCTCGCGGAGTTTAGACAGTAAGAGTCACAAGACAAATGAATTTGGTCACAGAATGGCTGGACTGCCCCTGTCCCTTGGGGTCTCTGGGGAGAAGGCAACGGGATGGGAGGAACCTCCAGCCCCCCTGACGCTCCTGTCTTCCCACCACTGTCCCAGCACAGAATTCCCTCTCAGAGAGACACGAGGCTCTTGTAGGCTCACTCACACTCTCTGGAGTGAAATATCACAAAAATTCTTCAAAATACAGAAGTTACTTTGTAAAAATGTCACCTCCACATTTTTCTTCCATAGGGAGACAACCATTCTCGCTTCCCCCAACTACTCTTCACGCTGACAGTCCTGGGCCTCTCTCAGTTCCGGGCATGTTTCCATAGCTGGCCACCCTGTTCTCTTCTGCATCCTAAGCGCTTTCTTAGTCAGCTGTTAAATGTTAAAAAAAATTAGTTTGAAAATGAAGTGTTAATCCCAGCCTGCTACCCTAATCTGTTAGCATGAAGCGAGCCTTCGCCGGGGCATCTATGAAATCTGACTCTGTCAAATGAGAGAGTGTACGCCTAAAGGCTGGGCGCACGGCAGGCTCCTCTCTCTGTACAGAGGTCGCCTTTAAACTTTACTGGATTTACCTGGACATTCTAAAGCAGGTCCCTGAGGGCAGTGTGACTTCAGACGCAGGAAATAGGGCAGCCATGGACCTTAATCCAGCAGTGATCCAGTTTCCTCTTGCTCTATTCAAAGTGAACTTTCTTGCTTTGTTGGTGGTGGTGGTATGCAACCTTGCACCATATGTCAGATACCCACAATTTGTTCCTGGTTCGCTTCAGACGTGCTTTTACTAAGTGAATTGTTGTGTGGCAATTCCCATCAAAGAAGCGTATGTGATAATGACTGTTTTGCACTGTTGACGGCGTGGGCTGGCAAACAGACACAGCAACGCCTGCAGGATAGAGTTCCCATCCGTAGTCCCTGAAACCAGAGCCGTCCCTCCTTCCCTTGAAAGCCTCACCGGATGGTTCATCTGGCCACGTGTGTTGTACCAGCCTGCACTAACTCCCGTCTTCCATCGCTGCTTCACTGTGGTTTAACTCTGAATCAGCTGTACAGGTGGGCTGCTGGGTAAGACAGTGAGATGTCTGTGGGCCTAGCACCCATCTCCACCAGGGGGCCAGACACAGTGTGCTACACACAGGAGATTGATTCCAAGCCCAAGACTCCAAGAGCCACATTGTAAGATAGAGTATTACAGAAAACACAGTGATCGCTCTGAAGCATTTCAGCGATCAGCTGGGAGGACAAAAATAGTGACGTATGCTACATTTCCCCCCATTTTCATATTTTAGTGAGTGCTGAGTTGGTGATAAACAACATGTTTCAACTTAAAGAGAAATGCCCCATCAAGGGGGCATCTCTCTTTGTGGGTTGGCAAAATATGAAGGACAGGCCCCATGTTGGATTCTACCTGCTGCCTCACGCACTGGCCCTCATCACCAAGTTCTAACAAACTGTCCAAGGAACCCTTCCCCCAGTCTCTCCTGTTCTGACGTTTCTTGCCATGATATTTTGATTCCTGAGCATGGTCAGAGCCTTTTTCCTACTTCTTCAAGTTCAATCCCTGGCCCTTCATTTGGTTTAGCATTTAGCGATATTATTACACTGTAACCCTGCATTGGTAACTTTGAATGACTTCCCTAGGAATTCATTGAGCTTCTGCTGGTAACTGCACAGAGGAGTGACATTAAAACCCTGATTCTGCATCAGTGCCCTCCTTCTACATGGCATCAATGCAAGAGAGCCTCGGAGAAGTCTCAGGGTTCATCTTGGGTATTTATTATTAGCAGGAAAACTGGGTAAACATAGGTTGGGGGGTTTGTTTTGTGTGGTTTTGTTTTTTACTTCGGGAACTTTCCCATTGCCAAATTGAATCCTTTTTGCCAAATACTCTAGTTATTGTGGAAAAAGTGAGCAATGTAAACGGCCTCAGTTATGCAAAGTGAAAGCTCTCAGCAGCGGTGTGTGGTCTGCAAAGGATTCCCAAGCCCTCAGATGTGCTCTACACCCATTCCTCATCCACCCCAGCAAGGGGCAGGTACTAATTCAGCAAATACTGCCTAGAGAAGCCACCGCAAATGTATCAAACAAAAAATAGACTCAAAGAGAAAGCTGCCCAGGGTCATCTTGCCGTAGATGGGCAGAGACCGTGGAGGCGCCAGCCAGACAAAGAGATGGTGAGGGATGCCTGATAAGAGGGTATTGTCTTTTCTTGTTGTTCTTCTTCTGGACTATCTGACCTGGAGAATAAACGCTAGAAAATTACGAATGAGCCATGATCAGCGTCCTGCAAGCAAAGTCACATGGTGTCGTTGTCCTAATGTCTGACATCTATGCGACTGTTTTTTCTTTACTCCCCTATTAAGAAATATTCGTGGGGTCATTTCACCTTCATGCATTTATCCTTGATCACATGCTGGGGAGAATCTTCTGTCTCTGTCATTCATTCTGTTCCACTGCCTTGGGTTTGCCACCTTGGTGCCCTAACGGGGTGAGAGCTGAGTCAGGACACGCTCTTCTTCAAACAGCTTTCACTGGAACCTTCTACCAACCACCAAAGACCTGCCTCTGCTCACTTCCCTTCTGAAGTGTGTGTATTTAGTGGGCAACAGTCACTCCAAAGGTACAGGCTTACGGTTTATCAGTCAGCAGATAGCACATGTCACCTGGTGAAGCACGCACACCAGCAAGGGCCCTTGGGTTAGCACTTTCAGCACTCATTGTGATTTCTTGGGCAAACACCATCCTGTTCTGTTTATCAAATTGCTTAATGGTATATCTTATCTTACCACTTAGCTCTCACTTTACAGTGTGGAGATCAACAGAAAAATTGAACCCGATACTCCTGGGACGTTGAATTGTTGTATTGTAGTTGGGTGTGGGGAAGAAACATAGGTTTAGTCTCAGCTGTGTATTCAAATTCTAGAGCTGCTAGTTACTAACTCTGTGAACCCAGGCGAGGGAATGGACTTCACTGTGATGGATTTCACTTTAGCCCTTGTGAAGTGGAGAAAGCAAATTTGCCTCTCCTGTTTCTTAGGCAGTTTGGAAGTGGCAAGTTCTAGGAATTGCTGAGCACATGTGTGCCTGGTCAGAAGATGCCAGGGGGTGGAGCTCCACATGAAGGGGTCCGGTGGCCACCATCCAGACACCCCTCCTGCCAGCTGAGCTTGGTCACTGTGACAGGCTGCTCACTTCATTGTGCCTGGACTCATACCCAGGAAGGATCATGTGCAGAGTCCTGTTCTACATCCAGGTTCTTGCTTCTTCCTCCGTGTTTGAATTGTAGGGCACAGAAGCTGCAAATTTAACTTGGGAATCTCCAAGATCTGCTGTTTTCACCAGTCCTTGTGCACAGACCTTGAGATGCCTTAAAATGTCCTGAATGATTTGCATTCCAAGAAGGGCTGCTCCTCTTCCCAGGAAGAACAGTGTAGGGCCGTGGTTTTCTGAGTCTTAGTCTATTGCTTTTATTGTCGAACCACACGAATAGTCAAATAGTTTATGTTACTTGAATAAATAAAATTTAATTAGCTTGTTCCTAGGAAACTGAACTTTTTCGTGCCAGTTTTCCTGACGTGCCTTGCATTGTAGTCAATAGCTGTAAGGTTTAATGCCACTTGGCTAAACATTGGTTCTTGACTTTTCTCGGACGTGTATTCCCAGCAATCAAGTGTGAAGATCTATCTCTTATCTTGGTTAAAGAACCTAAAATAATATTTGACCTTACTCATATACCCCTTCTGTTCTTTGTTTGTGGATGACGTGTTTATTGAGTACCAGATACAGCTAATGTGATGGTGCAAAGATCCAGAGGGGGCATGCACACAGTGTTTGCTGTTTCTCATGATGTAACATGCTCTGACTGGCAATAAGGACATGGCAAAAAGTTGGACTTGAGTTGCAGACATTCACTTAGGCAGGGTGAACAAAGGTCAAATTTGGAAGCAATAGCATTTGTCAGTTCACTGAACCTTAGAGATGGAATGTTAGTTAACAGGGCAGCTGCGTAAGCCAAATGCTTGCTCAGTTTGATGGGTGCTGGATTTCTTCCTCAGGCTGCAGTGAGTGGGGTGGCAGGAGGGGTGGGTGATGTAAATCTTTTCCACAGTGCCCACATGGTGTCACGTGTATGTTTATGAGGGACATGGGGGAACATGGAACCTAAGCACAAGATGAAATTAAAATAACACAGTCTTATCAATCTTTCACCATAAGGCTAATTTTACAAGTATCCATGTGGAGAAAAGTATCCATGAAGAACATGTGGACATTCAGGGTAACAGAATTCTATTAACTCCTGACTTATATTCAACCAATTATCCATCTATCTATCTATCCCTCTTCCTACCTATCCATCCATCCCTCTACCTACCTATCCATCCATCTCTCTATCCACCTATCTATCCATCCTTCTACCTACCTACCCATCCATCCCTCTACCTACCTATCCATCTATCCCTCCACCTACCTATCCATCCATCCCTCTACCTACCTATCCATCCATCCCTCTATCCACCTATCCATCCATCCCTCTACCTACCTATCCATCCATCCATCCCTCTATCCACCTATTCATCCATCCCTCCACCTACCTATCCATTCATCCTTCCACCTACCTATTCATCCATCCCTCTATCCACCTATACATCCATCCATCCCTCTATCCACCTAACCATCCATCCCTCTACCTACTTATCCATCCATCCATCCATCTATTCCTCTATCTACCCATCCATATATCCTTCTATCAACCTATCCATCCATCTATTTACCTGTCCATACATCCATCTATCTACCTATCCATATATCCATCTACCTATCCATCCATCCATCCTTCACTTTCCAGTTCCATTGAATCACTTTATCCCTCTCTTAAAATTCAAGCTTAGGACAACTTCCAACTTCAAAATTCTCTCATCAGAAGGGCTAAGTTCAAGTTTGGTTCTCAAATATGCCTCTATTCTATCATGAACAGCCAATCTCTAGTGTTAAATTTGCAGAGTGGGACTGGTATTACCTGCCCTAAAGATAAGCAGGTAAATACATGGCCCTTTAACATACACACACACACCTCTCATACACACTGGCCAGGTTGTATGTATTGTTTAATAATGCAAAACAACATAAAACATAATTTTCCTCCCTTAAATATTGCTGAAATCCTGCTTGTTTTGTAATCTGCTTTCTCTCTCTCTCTCTCTTTTTTATTAAAATCAGGCATTGCAGAGACTCATATTTCATTTATGAGCTAAACACTGATCTTAACTAGGATTCTTAAACACTGTCTCCAGATCACTATAATTCATCAGGTACTAGCAAATAGTAGTGAATATGGAAATATTCACACCCTTCCGAGGAGCTACAGTGAACACAAAGCAAATTGGGAGCAGCCCCCCAATTTTTTTGCCTGTAATCTGCAGATAGATGCGTCCAAATGCTTGTCTTCATCGCATGCCAGTAGTAACCAATACTCCAGGATCTTACTGAACTTGGCAACACAAAAAAATTCCAATGAGCTTATAGCTTTAAGAAAAATCAAGAATTTATCACTGGGCTTGATTCTTATTTTTGAGCCATTGTCCCAAACAACAATGTCCCAGGTACCCAATTCATTTGTGCCATCATGATGACAACAGCTATTTGTTGAAGGTTTATTATGGGTTAGGAATTTGATTTATGACTTACAACTACCACCTCGTTTTATTATTATTAATTTATTCTAACAGTATATTGACTATCATATTAACTAATCAGAGTCTGTAGGTTAGGAATTATTCTTACATTCTAACTAATGAGACTAAGTTTTAATTGAAGTCCCTTGCCCAAGGTCCAATACTGACCTGGGAAGCAGAAATTCAAATCCTAATTTCATCCCAAAGTTCTACAGCCACGTGTGAATCCACAATCTGTGTGGGTCCCCTCAGTGTTAACTAGGCTGCCTTGCAGGGATGGCTTACACAGTGAAGAAGGTAGAAGGGCTAAAAGTGAACACATACATCAGGCAGAGTCCTGTTGCATTTCCAGTTGTAACACCTTTCATCTTTTTATAAGAAAAAAAATAAGTGGAATCACTTATAAGGTGATCTCACAGCTGGGTTTCAGATATAGCTTTCTAAGGAGGTTCCAGGTGAAAAGACTGGGGGTAGCTTCCTCATTTCTTTCCAGAAGTACTTTGAGCATCATGATGTGATGGGGGAAAGCAGTGAATCCCAAACCTGACTCCATACTAGAAGCACCCACTGACTATATATTATCCTCTGATTTAGCTGGGCTAGGTTGAGGCCTGGACGCTGATATTGTTTTCCAAATCCTGAGATGATTTGAATGAAGCCAGAGTTGAAAATCAGGGGGGCCAGCATGAAGAGGGGACATTGGGAAGAGAACAAGGAGGAGGTAACCTCTGGTTTAGAGTGCCTCTGAATGTCCCTCTCACCTGTTCCCTCCAGCACCTTCTGTTTTCAGATTGGGTGATAAGAGACCCTATGGAAACATTCCATGGCCATGGAGGTGGCTGTGCCTATTCCTGAACACTGTGAAGAGTCACCAACTGTGTAAAAAGCATCTTGGACCAACAATGCCCACATGATCATCTACCTCAGGATATGTCCAATTCCCTTCACTGACCCTTTGATCTGCTCCCAGCCCACACCCTGAGTCTTAATTATGTCTTACTAAGAAGAAAGCAAAACTACTTTTGGTTCAGAGTACCTATGGTAGCCTTTAGTTCTGGAAATAATATCGTAGAAGTTACAAGACTAATCACCATTACCTCATTAGCTGCCAATGCTTCTGCCCCCAGGACCCAGGATAAGACAGAGTTTTGCAAAGTCAAATGAAGATGTCACCACCACCGGCCCCCACCACCCCACCCCTTCTTACTATAGTCTTGTGGACTCCAGGGTATGCAAAGACTATCTCTTTGGAATAGTTGGGACTTGCTCAGTTCTCTACCTGGAGGAGATAACTACAGACTAGTGGGGCTCTGAGCATCCCTTCTGCCAGGGAAGTCAACAGTCCTAGTTAGAAACTCAGACCTGCTCCAGGTCCAATAATGGCACCATTTGGATGCAGTGGGAGGCACTCCTATGCAGAAATTGGTTTGGTAACAGCCAGATGAAGAAAGAGAAAGGGCCTATGTTCAAGTTAAGTTTCTGTGCCAAGCCTGGGATGTGGACTCATCCCACCTCCCTGGTATTTTTAGTCTCAAGTAAGGGACCAAAGTCCACCACCCTGTCCTAACTTGTGTACAAGGATTACTTGCCATTAGGCAGGGGGGGAAGAATGAACGGGGTACAGTCTGGTTTACATTACATATTGATCCCTCCTGAAAACATTTCTAATCTTCAATTCTTTCTTTTCCTCTTCCTGACTCTGGTGGGTGAGAAACCAGTTTAACCACAAAGGGCTTAGTAGTCGGCCCCAAAAACTTCCTCTCAGGTTTAGTTTGCATAAACAAGATAGTCACAAAGATGGTTTGTTTTTTTAAGGAAGAAAACAAGAAAGAGTGCCTTGGTTACAGTTCTTAAGTAGGTCAAGCTTTATATTATCCAAACATACAATTGAGACCCAATCTTGAGAGTCATTAAACACGCCTTTATTCAAATAATTAATGACTAACAATGGAAATGAAACTGAAATGATCTCACGTAACTTACCTAGAAACACAGTGGAACCAAACCTTTCATTTTCAGGAAACGGTCATTTTATGGTAATACTTACCTAGTACAAGGGCCAGCAAACTGCAGCCCCAGGTCAAGTGCAGCCCATCCCTTGACTTTGTACATGAAGTTCTACTTTAGCACAGCTATGCTCCCTTGTTTACAAATTCTTTATGGCTCGTTCCATGCTATTGCAGCAGAGCGGTACAGTTGTGACAAAGAAATATGACCACAAAGCTGAAAAGATTTGCTACCTGGCCTTCTCCAGAAAAAGTCTGCCAACCTTGATCTAGCAGAGTAAACAGTATAAAATATAACCATTTGAGACAGGTTTTCTAGAAAAAAGAGGGTGTTTCCAGCAGGTAATTATTAAGTATCTACTACATGCAAGGTTTATCTTAGGAATTTCAGGGAATAAAAAGATGTATTTTTTTTTTTTATAAACCTGCCCTAAGGAAAATCACAGTAAATAGAAAAATTCAGAAAAGAAGAAAAACAACTTTAAAGGGATTCTGGGAAGATGGCTGACTGGTAGCAACCCTGGTCAGAGGCTCCTGAGCAAAGGAAGAAAAACTGGTTGGAATCAGAATCTATGAAGCCAAAGACGGGGAGCTGAGCCCAGAAAGAAGTTTGGCAAGCTGTAAATCCAAGGAAGATCATTTAAGAACATAAA
>CAUYQV010187433.1:0-29380 GCA_963574575.1 Galagoides demidoff | reverse complement strand
CTGGGACCACAGGCGCCCGCCACAACGCCCGGCCATTTTTTGGTTGCAGCCATCATTGTTGTTTGGCGGGCCTGGGCTGGGGATTCGAACCCGCCACCTTAGGTGTATGTGGCTGGCGCCTTAGCCAATTGAGCCACAGGCGCCAAGCCTGCATCCTGTATTTCATGAGAAAGCTGCTCACTCTTACTTCTTTTAAAAAATGGAAAACTACACACTCACAAGAACCTATTTGAAAGTAGGTTGCAGGCCAAGTGTGGTGGCTCTTGCCTATAATCCTAACACTCTGGGATGTCAAGGCAGGTGGATCGCTTGAGCTCAGGAGTTTGAGATCAGCTTTAGAAAAAGCAAGACACCATCTCTATTAAAAATAGAAAGACTAGCTGGGTGTCGTGGCAGGTGCCTACAGTCCCAGCTACTCTGGAGGCTGAGCCAAGAGGATCACCTGAGCACAAAAGTTTGAGGTTGCTGTGAGCTATGACACCTGAGCACTCTACCCAGGGCTACTGAGTGAGACTCTGCTTAAAAATAAAAAAGAAAAAGTAAAATAATACAGTGAGACTTTGCTTTGAATCATTTCAGGTGAACAATAATATCGTCATCATGTAGCCGGAGCTGACGCAGACAAAAAGACTCTCGGGTTCCAGGTGGAAGAGGAGTGGTTCTAGTGACTGGCTGGGAAACTCAGCAGACTAGTGTCTCCAGAACCGAGCCTCCCAGCCCAATTTCTGGCCTCCCCTTTGATACAGTCTTTGGGCTTGTATGCATGTCAAAGTCTCGTGAATCAGGGAAGACTAGGCTGGTGCCTGCCCTTAGAGCATGGCTGCCTGTCCTAAAAGGTAACAGAGGGTCTAGGAAGATAATAGGTTACAACATGCATCCTCTGAAGGGTGTCCAAACAACAGGGCCAGCCACGCAGTGGGGGTTGCAATCAGCAACTTCGTGCTTACCTTTAGATGATCATAGTCTGCCTGGACATTGTGTGCACAGAGCTAGTTACCAGGGCAGACTTCACTTCTGTTCTTCTCCCCTGCCTCGTGCACACCTAAGAAAACAAAGGAATCTTTAGTATTGTCAAACATTCAGGAGTTATTTGCACTTCTCTAATTGTCCCTAAAATGTCTTTGGTATATGCAGGAGGATTAGTTTGCCTCTTCTTAAATTTCACGTAGATGGAATTATACCCTGCGCGCTCTGTGTTTGCTCCACTCATCATTCCATCTGAGCAGCTCACTCACGTCACTGTGTGTATTTATGGCTCATTTTTGTTCATTGTAATGTATTACTCCACTGCACGAGTATCCCATCAATTATATATCCCATCTACTGTTTTAAATTATTGGGTTGTTTCCCATTTATGAATAAAGTTTGTATGACGATTCTTTTATGTTACCCTTAGTGAACAAATTTCGAAGTGGAATTCGTGAGTCTTCGAGTGTACATGCTGTCTTGATTTATATTCTTATCGGAAAAAGATGATAATTTTAATTGTACCATATCTTTGCCAGTATTTGGTATTGAAAATTCCTTTCATTTTACTTCTATTGGGGGTGCGATAGTATCTTGTGATAGTTTAGAGTTCAGGGGTCTTCAAACATTTTAAACAGGGGGCCAGTTCACTGTCCCTCAGACTGTTGGAGGGCCGGACTGCGGGCCCCAGGACAAGTCGGCTGCTAAGCAGGACAGGCAGCAGTGGCAAAAACACCCGGCAGGCCAGATAAATGTCCTAGGCAGGCCACATGTGGCCCACGGGCCATAGTTTGAGGACACCTGATTTAGATTTATGTTTTGGCCATCTTTTTATATACTTATGGCCTTTTTTATAGAACACACATCTGCTTATTTTTCTATGGAACTATTTTTAAAAAATGGCAGGAGTTCTTAATATATTCTGGGTACAAGTCCTAGGCTAGATTGATACAATGTAAATATCTTCTAGTCTGTGGCTTGTCTTTGGAGAAGTTAAAAATATGACCCTCTGACAGAGTGACTATTTTGAGTTAAAGGCACTTGGAAAACAACAGGTGCAAGAAGATCCCTCTGACCTTCCTTCTATTTCCTAAAAGCAGGACATGAAATTCCTGTGTGAACGATATTGTGCCTGCACCAGAAAGAGAGCAAACTTCTTATCACCAAGGATGGGAAGTGGAGGCCGAAGGATATCTGTGCAAACACACCTTGTCAAACTGACCCTTTACCTCCTAGCTTGTTCTCTATCCATTAACTCTACCGGCCCAAGGTCCTTTGCCTTGTTCCATTTTCATAATTTATTGTTCTTTGTCTAATCCAGGACATAACCTCTAAGTGTGTCATTGGGTTGTCGTGTCCTTATGAAGGGTCCTGAGCTGTGTAAACTTGTATTGAGCAAATATGTATGCTTTTCCCCTGTCTCATGTCAGTTTGAGTCTCAGGTCCAGCTGAAAAACCCTAACAGGGCAGAGGTAAAAGTCTGCCTCTTCTACATCTTCTCACTTTTTCTTCTTTTGAGACAGTCTTACTATGTCACCCTCAAACTCTTGGGCTTAAGTGATTCTCTTGCCTCAGCCTCCCAAGTAGCTGGGACTACAGGCACCCACCACAATACCCAACTGTTTTTTGGTTGTAGTTGTCATTGTTCTTGGCAGGCTAGGGCCGGGTTTGAACTCACCAGCTCCGGTGTATGTGGCTGGCACCTTAGTGGCTGAGCTACAAGTGCTGAGCCTCATGTTTTGTTTTGTTTTGTTGTAGAGACAGAGTCTCACTTTGTCACTCTCAGTAGAGTGTTGTGGCATCATAGCTCACAGCAACCTCAAACTCTCAGGCTCAAGCAATCCTATTACCTCAGCCTCCTGAGTAGCTAGGACTATAGGCACTTGCCACAATGCTCAGCTATTTTTAGAGACTAGGTCTCGCTCTGGTTCAGGCTGGTCTTGAACTTGTGAACTCAGGCAATCTACCTGCCTCAGCCTCTCAGAATGTTAGGATTACAGGCAGGAGCCACCTCACCCCACCATCTTCTCATTGTTTTAATGAACTCTTTTGGTGAACATAATCTCTTAATTTTAGTGAAGTCTAATTTTATTTTCATTTTTTAGTGTGTTCCAGTTAAGAGATCTTTGCCTACCCTAAGTTCATAAAGATATTCTCCTATATCATCCTCTAGAACAGTGGTTCTCAACCTGTGGTTCGCGACCCCTTTTTAACAATGAAAATACGTTGCAGCATTAGGAAGGTTGAGAACCAGTGGTGTAGAAGCTCTAGTGTTTCATCTTTAATATTTAGGTCTATGATCTATCACAAATTCATTTTTATAGGTGAAGAGTAAAGTTTTATTTTTTCCCAGATGAGTCTGTAATTGCTCCAGTATCATTTGTTGAAAAGACCATTCTTTTTCCCACCAAATTATAGTAGATCATTCGTCATAACTGAAGTGACTATATATATGAGTTTTTTCTGAGATTTCAAAAATTCTGTTCCAGGCGGTACCTGTAGCTCAGTGGGTAGGGCGCCGGCCATGTACTCCAAAGCTGGTGGGTCCGAACCTGGCCCGGACCAGCTAAACAACAATGACAGCTGCAACAACAACAACAACAAAAAATAGCTGGGCATTGTGGCAGGTATCTATAGTCCCAGCTACTTGGGAGGCTAAGGCAAGAGAATCCCATAAGCCCAGGAGTTTGAGGTTGCTGTGAGCTGTGACGCCATGGCACTTTATCCAGGGCAACAGCTTGAGACTACGTCTCAAAAACAAAAAAACCAAAACTATAGTTTCTCCATTTGTTTAGGTTATTGTCTTTCTATTTCACAACAACGCTTTGCTGTTTTCAGCGTTAGAGGGCTTATGTAACTTTTATCAGATTTGTTCAGCAGTGTGCTGGTAAACCTGACCTTGGGGGTGGGTTGCTGACTCACAGCGTTTGTTGATTTCTCTGGTGAAGAAACACCCATGACGACTGATTTGGAGCGAATGGTGTGGTGTTAAAGAACACCGAGCTGGGGAGAACTGTAGAATTGGGCCGGACCCCCCAATGTTGTTTGAAACCACCCAGTTTGTGGTCATCTTCGTACGTGGCAATAGAAAACTAACCCAGATTTTGCTACTGAGAGTGTGGTGCTGCTTTAACAGAAGTCTGGGATGTAGATACAGGAGGAACATCCAGTTCCCGTGAAAGGTGGAGCAGCCCCATTCCTCCCTTGTCGTCTCCCTTAGAACTAAAAATTCCTGCACATAATACAACAACGAACAGCAGAAAGAAGGTGGCTGCTGAGGGCCCTCAGGACACAGGGAAGGAGACAGAGGAGTCCCCTGGATTCCTTTCTCCCTTCCATGCGTCCCCCACGGTGCTGCAGAACCTCAACCCTGAACTGCCCACAGGCAGAAAGGATCCAAGGAAAGCCTGTTTCCTCTCTTAGCTGGAGGACTGGGAAAAGGATGGCCTAACAGTTGAAAACCTTCCTGTCAATGCTCTTCCTACTCCAGCTGAACACTGATGAAAACCACACTCCGCGTTTTACTGGGGCGAGTGGGGAGCTGATCTTCCTCCCTCAGGCCAGGCAGCAGGTGGTTCTCTAATCCCCTGCCAGGAAGGTGTCAGGAGGGCCCTGGGTGAACGGAACCTCCACTCCTGCTCAGAAACACCCATGGAATCTTCATTAAGACGGGCCATATCTTGGGCCATAAAGCAAATCTCAACAAATTTAAAATGATTGAAATCAAACGGGTTATGTTTTTGATCATAATGAAATCAAACTAGGAATCAATAACAAAAAGAAAGCAGAAAAATTTGCAAACACTTAGAAATTAGATCATTCTTCCACATAATATGTCAGTCAAAGAATAAGTCTTATAGAAATAAAAAACCCACAGGTTTAAATTTAAATAAAAATATGGCATGTCAAAATATGTGGGACACAGCTCAGGTAAGGGGAAGAGGAAATTTCTACATGTAATGCTTACATAGGAGAAGAAGATCTGTCACCAGGCTGCTGAAGATGTCCCCAAAGAGAAAGAAGTCATTCTATCAAAAAGATGCCTGCCCTTTTGTGTTTATTGCAGCACCAGTCACAACAGCAAAGATATGGAATTAACCTAAGCATCCATCAGTGGGTGAGTGGGTAAAGAAAATGTGGTCTGGATACATACACATATGCCAAAACAATATAAACACATTTTAAGAGATCTTGTTGGAAGTAAAGTCAATCATCCCCCTGAAGTGTATGAATTGCAGGTAAAATGGATGTGCTTAGAATGTCTGAGTACACTTGACCAGTAATGGCACCTTCAAGTCAACTTTGAAAAGGTATAGATAACATCTCTTTTTTTTTGAGACAGAGTCTTACTATATCACCCTTGGTAGAGTGCTGTGGTGTCCCAGCTCACAGGGGGCTTAAGCGATTCTCTTGCCTCAGCCTCCCAAGTAGCTGGGACTACAGGTGCCTGCCACAATGCCCAGCTTTGTTGTTGTTGCTGTTGTAGTTGTCATTGTTGTTTGGCAGGCCCAGGCTGGGTTTGAACCCACCATCCCTGGTGTATGTGGCTAGTGCCCTGCTGAGCTATAGGCGCTGAGCCTAGATAACATCTCTTAAAATGTGTGTAGATTTTTTTGGCACCCTCTAAGTGTATATATGTGTGTGTGTATATAAAGAAAATGTGGTGTATATATACACACATAGAGGGTGTTAAAAAATATACACATATTTTAAGAAAGAAAAAAAGTATTAAAATTTTAATGTTCAATATATACCGATAAAAGGTGAATACAAGTCATGTTGAGCACTTCTTGTAATCGCAGAAGTCAAACATGACTCGAGCATTACAAATTAAAAACAATTTTTTTTCTTTCTTAAAATACATATTCATTTGGGTGGCGCCTGTGGCTCAAAGGGGTAGGGCGCTGGGCCCATATGCCATGGGTTCAAACCCAGCCCCAGCCAAAGAAAAAAAGAACTGCAAAAAAAGAAAAAAAGCATAATCATTTTAGTACCCTTTATGTGTGTGCATGTGTGTGTATACCTACACAATGAAATACTATTGAGCCATGTTTTTTTCAACAACATGGATGAAACTGGAGGCCAGTATGTTTTTTTTTAAATTTTGGATTAATATGATTAATATGATAAGGTTACATTGTTTGCATTTGCTAGGAAAAGTCTGAGTTGTATTTGAACTCTTCACCTAGGATGCGTGCCATTATACCCCTACGTCATGCCCTGTAGGTGGGAGCTTACTGAGCCCCTTCCTCCCAGAGGCCACTATGTTAAGTGAAATTGCTCAAAGACAGAAAGTCAAACATGTCATGTTCTCCTATATAAATGGGAACTCATCAATGTGTGCACACGGACATGGAGTATGGGATAACAGACAGTGGAGACTCAAGCCTAGGTGTGTGGGAGCAAGTGAGAGATGAGAAATTACTTAATGGAAACAATGTACCTCATTTGGGTGATGGCAGCACTAAAGCCCAGACTTCCCTATACATTTATAGTGAAGGGCACTTGTATACATTTATACATTAAGGGCACTTGTAGCCCTTAAATCCATACGAAGAAGAAAAAGAAAGAGGAACAGTTTCAAATTAATAATCTAAGTACCTTCTTTACAAAACTAGAAAAAGAAGACGAAAATAAATGTAAAGTATGCAAAAGAAACAATAAAGGCAGAAAAAGTCCAGAGCATCAATGCAGGAAATTAATGAAATAAAACTGGTTCTTTGAAAAATATTAATAAAATTGATAACCATTTAGTAAGACTGAAAAAAATAAAAAGAGATCATCAATGTCAGAAAGGAGATGGAGGGCACTACTCAGCGGCCAGCTAGAGAGAGCTCTGCTTTAAAGGGCTTGTGTGGTGAGGTCAGGTCCACCCAGGGCATCTCTCAATCTAAGGCCAAAAGTACCATAAAAAGTTACCTAACCTTTTTTTTTTTTTTTTTTTTGAGACAGATTCTCACTATGTTGCCCTCAGTAGAGTGCTGTGGCGTCACAGCTCACAGCAACCTCCAACTCCTGGGCTCAAGCGAGTCTCCTGCCTCAGCCTCCCAAGTAGCTGGGGCCACAGGCGCCCACCACAACACCTGGCTGTTTTTTGGTTGCAGCCGTCACTGTTGTTTGGCGGGTCCGGGCTGGATTCGAACCAACCACCTTAGGTGTACGTGGCTCGCGCCTTAGCCGGTTGAGCCACAGGTGCCGAGTCAAACTCTTGGGCTTAAGTGATTCTCTTGCCTCAGCCTCCCAAGTATCTGGAACTACAGGCACCTGCCACGACACCCAGCTATTTTTTCTGTTGTAGTTGTCATTGTTGTTTAGCTGGCCAGCCTGAATGTGGCCAGAGCCCTACCCACTGAGCTAATCTTTGAAGACGTTTTCCTATTTTGCCTGGCACAGTCCATGCTCTGGCCCTCAGACACAGTAGAACCTCCATAGTTGACCACCTCCCTACCTGACCACCTCATTAAGTTGACCTAATTTTCATAGATGACATGCACCATATGTGCCTATCAGTACAGAAGTTCCTTATGTTGACCACCTGTGCAGCTCACAGGGCACTTCCTGATTTTGTGAGGACTGTTTTGCTTATCTATGGTGTTGGATATCACCAAGAGTATGCATTGGCCTTTTTTTTTTTTGCTAATCAGCTTTCATTATTAGTGCCGTGTATTTAGTGAGTGGCCCAAGACAACTCTTATTCTTCCAGTGTGTATCAGAAGGGAAAAAAGGTTGGACATCCCTGTGAGTAGAGCACCTAAATCCAAAATTTCATACAAATCTCATCACCTTAAAAGTCCAAAGGCTCATTCTATAAAATACCTAAATCAGCTGTGTATGAGGCTTTTGGGCACATTCCTTCTATAGCTCTGGAGTCAGTGACCAGAGATGGAGCGACAATTATTTGCCACAATGTTCTGATCATACAATTGCTGGACAAGTATGAGATGATAGTTATAAGCATTCTGGTTCAAAAAAGGAAGAAATGGATGGTTAAAAAGGAGTCAGCAGTCCCAGGGATTTTTGATTAGGTTTCATGGCCTGGGAATGATCCTCCGAGGCTGCAAGCCTCACTCTCAGGGCTGGTTATAACATTTCATGTCTCTGCCATGGGGAGGTGAGAAGCATCCATTCCTAGTTCCTTTTGTTTAACCGTTCTTCCCTTAATTCATCTCTCTCTTCTCT
Organism: Galagoides demidoff; assembly: GCA_963574575.1. Classification (NCBI taxonomy): domain Eukaryota; kingdom Metazoa; phylum Chordata; class Mammalia; order Primates; family Galagidae; genus Galagoides; species Galagoides demidoff. The sequence goes on along the minus strand of CAUYQV010187433.1, from coordinate 21,235 downwards.
CATTTTACTATTTATATAAACAGCAAGAAAGTACCTTCAGGATTTTGCTTTGAAATTTCCTTAGTCACACGAGCACCGTCTCTTACAAGCATCACTTTCTGTGTTTCTGGGGGCAGATTTAGAGATCTTATTGGCCACTTAACAAGGGTGCTTAGCCTCCAGTTTCTAATAATAGGCTCCTTACTTAATTCCGAGCCCTCGACAAAAGTGTTCTTAAATTCCAGATTTCTATTAAGAGCTGTTCAGAGAGATTTGGCTTTTTTCTGAGGCATTCAGGATTTATGAATTACACTCCCTGCCTCCTCCTGAGCACGCGCCAACAGCGCCTTTAATGTTCATATTTCTGCCATTTGTTCAGAGGAATCGAGGGTTTTTTCCTACCTTGTTCACCCCTAATTCTTTCAACTCTACCAACTGTCCAATTCCAAAGCCACTTCAGTGTTTATATTTAAACTTTTTGTTTTGAGATCATTGAAGGTTCACTTGTAAGAAATCATGCAGAGAGATTCCAGGTGCTTTTATCCAGTTTCCCCAGTGATTGTGGTTGATACGGTAACATGTCTGGTCAGGATGAAAAGCAGTCCCTCACCACGGTGATGCTTGTGTTTTTATAGCCACATCCAGCTCCCTTCTCCCAGATCGCTAGCAACCACTAGTCTGTTTCCAGTTTCTACAATTTCATTGTTTCAAGAATGCGCTATAAATAGAATCACATAGTATGGGACATTTCGGGATAGGCTATTTTGCACTTGGCATAATTCTCTCTGAAGATTCATCCAAGTTGCTGTGTATATAATCCCTTTTCATTGCTGAGTAGTGTTCAGAGCATGGGTGCATTGCAGTTTGTTTAATTATTCACCAGATGAAGGACATCTGGGTTTTTTTTTTCAATATCTGGTTATAAAAGCTGCTATGAATATTTGTGCCTGGATTTATGTGAACACAAATTTTCACATAAATACCCAAGGGTATAGTTGCTGGGTTGTATGATAGTTTCTCTTAGGACACTGCTGAACTGTTTGATAGGTGGCTGTACAATTTTGCATTCCCACAGCAATAATGAGGGATTGGGCTTCTCTGCATCCTTGCCAGCATCTGGTGATGTCACTATTTTTTGTTTTAGCTATGATGATAGGTGCATAGTGATATCTCACTGCAGTTATAATTTGCATTGGTTAATGCATGTTGAAATAGCTTTTCATGCACTTGTTTGCCATCTGTATATCTGCTTGGTAATAAGTCTGCTCACGACCTTTGTTTTCTAATTGGGTTCTTTGTTTACTCTTGACTTTTGGAAATTTCTTATATATTTTAGATACTAGTCCTTTGTCAGAAGAGTGGTTTGCAAACATTTTCTCACTGTATTTTCATCGAACACAATCTTTCACAGACCAAAAGTTTTAAATTTTTGTGAAATACAACGTATCAATTTTTCCTTTTTGGTGTTTTTAGTGGTAGGTCTAAGAATGAGCATGTTTCCAACTATTATCCTATTCCTGTCCCACAATTGTATGATGGAAATATTGGGGAGTTAACTGTCTGTAGCACCCCAGGCCTCGAGAGGGAGAGGAGATGTTTCTAGGAGTTGCCCCTAATGGGTGACATCCAGGAGCCTCACTCACATCTGATTTCGGTATTTTATAATATGAACCTTTAGACTTTTGAGCTAACGAGATTTATATCAGATTTTGGACTTTGAGTTGATGCTCTAATGGGAGCATTGCCAACCTTGCCAACCTTGGGAGGAGGTGAATGTATTTTTGCATTTGGGAGAGATATCAATATTTGGGCACCAGAGGATGGGTTGTGCTGGGCAGAAATGGAAAATGTGCCCCAAGATTAAATTCTCTCTGGTTTACACACTCTGAATAATCCCTAGGACTATAAAGATGAAGGATTTTACTTCTGTGATTCAATTACTTTACATCTGTGAGGGAGAGTTTGGCCTTAGAGTAGAAGATGGGTAGATTTGAACTCACTATAGTAGCCTTTTAAAAGCAGAGAGTTGAAGGCTGGGTGTGGGGATTCAGGCCTGTAATACTAGCATTCTGGGAGGCTGAGTTTGGTGGATTGGTTGAGCTTAGGGGTTCAATACCAGCCTGAGCAAGAGTGAGACCCCTGTCTCTCCTTAAAAAGTAGAAAAACCAGTCAGGAGTGGTGTGCGTGCTTGTAGTCCCAGCTACTCGAGAGGCTGGGGCACGAGACTGAGCCCAAGAGACTGAGGGTGTGAGCTATGATGACACCACGGCACTCTACCCTGGGGCAACAGAGTGAGACTCCCTCTCAAAAATAAAAACAAACAAACAAAAAAGCAGAGCGTTTTCTCTGGCGGGTCACTGAACAGGAGGTGAGAGATTCGAAGCACAAGGGAAATTTGATGTGGGAGAAATTCTCTGTTGCTGAAGAGACCACGTGACAAAAAATTCAGATACTCTTGAGTTGCTGAGAGTGACCCCTGAACCTAGCCTGCAAGGAATTGGAAACTTCATCCCTACTACCGCAAGGACTGAATTCTGCTAATAATAAAATAAGATTGAAAGTGGCTATTTTTCTCCAGGGTCTCTAAGTGAGAACTCTGCTCAGCCAACACCTTGATTTTAGCCTAGTGATACCCTGAGGGGAGCTCAATCACACCATGCTAGACATCCAAGCCACAGAACTATGTAATGAAGAGGTATTTTAAGCCACAGAGCTGTGGTCTTATGCTGCAACAGTAAACTATTACCAGGGTGCTCAGTCGGCCCTCACCAACCAGCATGCGCTGGCTTGAACACAGCACGGGCGACCCTAGATGTTGAATGTTTTTTGATGCTATCATAAATGCTGTTATCTCTTACATTTCATTTCTAAGTGTCTACTGCTAGGTGTACAAAGATACAATTTATTTTCATATATATATATATTTTTTCTTTTTTTGAGACAGAGCCTCAAGCTGTCCCCCTGGGTAGAGTACTGTGGCATCACAGCTCACAGCAACCTCCAACTCATGGGCTCAAGTGAGTCTCCTGCCTCTCCCTCCCAAGTAGCTGGGACCACAGGTGCCCACCACAACACCTGGCTATTTTTTGGTTGCAGCCGTCATTGTTTTTTGGCGGGACTGGGCTGGATTCGAACCCGCCACCTTAGGAGTATGTGGCTGGCGCCTTAGCCACTTGAGCCACAGGCGCCAAGCCTTATTTTTATATATTTCCGCATGTGTGTTCTCTATTCCTGCAAAACCCAACTGTTAGATTTTTTTTCCTTGGTATTTTTAGCACATATCCTCATGCCATTTGTAAATAAGGAATACTATTTCCTCTTTTCCAGACTTTACGCCTTTTACCTCTTTTTCTTTGCCCAGTCAGGGCCTCCAGGGAGACATTCAATAGAAGCCATGAGAACGGCCACTTTGTGATTTTCCTGATCCTGTGAAAATGTTCATTTTGTCACCATCAAGTGTATTAGTTGTAATCTTATCAGATTTGGAAAGTTTCATTTCACTCTAAATTTGATGATAGTTTTATTATGAATCAGCCTTGACATTGATCATGTGCATCTTTTTGGTATCTCTTGAAAGAATCATGGTTTTCTCTTTTAATGTGGGAAATGTAAATTTTAAGTTGGCCGCACATTCCATGACATAATAGTACTCTTTTTGTATGTCACTGCATTGACTTTGTTCATTTTGGGGGGGAATTTTGCACTCTATTTCTGAAGGAGTTTGCCCAGAAAGTCCAGTGATTTTCCTTACTATTAATGCCCTCATTGAGTATTGGAACTAAGGTTATGCTGCTCTTCTTATACAAGGACTAGGCTAGTGCTTCCCACTTCCTTATCTCTGGAAAGCTGTGTGTCATATTGGTTCTGTAGATTCTGTAAATGTTTGTTATATTTCCTAGGATAGCTGTCTGCTGGTGGAACTTTGTTTGGGGGAAGATTTTTGTTTAATTTATAGCTTTGATTTCTTTAATCACTAAACTATTCTATTTTCTTGGTGTCAGGTTTTACTTTTCTAGAATTTGGTTCATTTTGTACAATCCATTTCTAAAAGAAAATGACTCACAGGTCATTGTTATAGGCCCTTCCCATCCTGTGCCATCTTGCTATTTCCTAGAAATTAGATGTCGTCACGTTATTAGCTTAAAACTGTCTCTCCATCCTGGGCTTCTTTGTTCACAGCGTCTGGTCTACCAATAGACTTAAAACTGATATTCAGCATTTTTATTCCCAACTCTCACTAGAATTTCTTTTTTTTTGTTGTTATTTTTTAAATTTTTAAAAATTAAATCAAATTAATATGAGGGTACAATTTTTAGGTTACACTGTTCTCATTTCCAGGGTCAAGTTCCATTTGTAGAAGAGCCCCTCACCCAGGGGGCATGCTACACACCCTCACAATTTTCACTGGAACGTCTCTCTCTCTTTTTTTTTCTATAGATAAACTTTTATGGGAACCCCCCAGAAATAGTTTGGAGTTATGTTTTTTCCTAAACCAGAAGGGATGCTACTTACAGGGTTAACCCAGCATTTGTAATGAATGTTGAGGACAGTTTTGCAAAACTGTTAAGAAGCTTTTAATTCTCCAGCAAGCAGATCTTGGCCCCCCAGGGGGGCTGGCTGCTCAGAGAGCTGTTGCAAGTGTGCTTGCCTTCCTATGGCAAAGGGTCCAGAGGAGGCAAAAAGCCACTGCTGGCTGCTTTGCAGATACCCACTTGCTAGACCTGTAAGGGGACCCTCTGTTCAGATCGCTTTGCCAATGATGTCTGTCACTTCGTGGTGTGTTTAAAAAGAAGTGTTTGGAGGGAAACCTGTTCTGTGCAGAGCTTGGTGGGCTTTGAGCCTAATGAAGAAAGCCCTCCCTCCCAAGGACAGTTGGAATGTTAACGGACCCTGGAGATCATAGTTCAGCGTGGAGAGGCTGCTGCCTGGCAGGATGGCTTCCTTTACGCTCATTCACTTAGTGAGCTGAGATCGGCAGCTCTGACGGCTGCAACCAAGGCTTGTGGTCTTCCGCCAGCAGGGGCCTCCCTTACTCCACTTCTGGCATTCGTGTTCCTCTCCCCTCATCCACCCAAATCTCTAGCTGCAGGAAGCTGTGTTCCTGGTCCTATTCACAGCCAACCTCCTCTCCTCGTCTTCCTATTTTTTAAGGAACTCGACCCCCAGAGAAGAGCCTGAGGCTGTCACTGGGCCACCCCCACCATGGATGCAGCTCCCCACCCCCCCAACTGTAAGGCCCACCTCCCCCCATCCAGGGAGTGGGGTGGAAGGAGCCAGCTGTGCTTCTCTTTACAGGTTTGGCAGAAGTCGCAGGTGACATTTCCAGTCAGTCACATTTCATTGGCCTGCACCTCATCGTCCGTCACAGGCCACCCTCACTGCCAGGGAGGCTGGGAATGTCAACGTCATTTTTCACTGGGTAGCCTCATGACTGACAAAATTCTACTCCTAGTGTAAGAAGGGGAGATGGATATTGAGGAATAACTAGCAGCCTCTGCCACGTGTGGTGACTCTATTAGCTAAAGTTATCTTTTAAACATCCTGTCAACCCCCAAGTAAAAATCTTTCTATTCCTTTGGAAAAAAACCCAATTCCTCTCTCACGGCTCACAAGGCCCTGTAAGATCTGGTCCCTGTCTTGAAACTCACTCCACCTTGCTGCTGGCTCTCTGGCCATACTGCCCAATTCTGTGAGATTCCATTGACATCCAAATTCCTTGCTGTACCCAGGACTTTGGACTGACTCGCTGTTCTCTCTGCCAAGAAAGCTCTCCTCCCACACCCTCCGTACCCTGCAGGCTTAGATTAAATGCAGTCCCCTCAACAGGCTTTCCCTGGCCACTCTATGTGAGCCAGACCCCCAGCCACCCACTTAGTTATTCTTGGTATTGTCACTTTATGTTTTTCCAAGAATGACACTGGACGCATTTTCCCCATCATGCCTGAAGAGGGTCCAGTAGGTAATTTGGCCCTAAAAGACCCCAAATCTACTTATCCAACCAGCCACTTAATGGAGAAGCTCTGACCTACATGTCTTGCCATGAAGACATCACACAGAGAGAAGATTGTGCGTGCTTTCTGAGATAACGCTTTCCCAGCATAGAAATCATAGCACTCGTGAAACGCGGTCCATATGACTTCAGGCTCTTCCCCCAAGGAGTTCATTAAAAAGTAGGATGGGAGGGGAGGTCTGCTGTGAAGAGGACCAGGTAAGCTCTGAGTGGAGGTCAGATGCCAAAGGCCTTTGTATGGCTTTTCAGATCTCTTTAGAAAGAGTTATTTTAAGTTCTTTGGTTGTAAGCAAAAGAAACCTACTCTGTCTAAGTGAAGTAATCAAACACCTCACTCCCCAAATCTCCCAGTATATTGGAAGGGTAATCACATCTCCCACAGAAACCAAGGATAATCAAAAGGGCCAACTCCTAGGTTTTGGCAGCTTGGTTGTGGAACCCGGGATGCAGCTGGTAACAATGGCCAAGTTCAGTAACTCCCTACTTGAGGGAGGAAGCCTGGCATTGTACTGTTAGGGTTAGGGGTCTTCTGGACCCATGCTTTGGCCAGGGAGCTGTCCACTGTATGCCACGGCCTGCCCCAACACTGCCCTAAGAGCATGTCTTACAGAGGACACAGTTCCTGTGTTCAAACCCCAGCTAGCTGGATGGCCCAGGCAGATGAGTTGTCTATTTACTGGGTCTCAGTTTTCTCACCTATGAAACGGACATTCAAAAAAAAGAAACTATGTGAGAGGCTTGTGGAGCAAATGTGTGTGGAGAGGCCTGGACTTGGCCGGGCCCAGTGTGGGGCTTCCACTTCATATGCATTTCCTCAGCTCCTGGCCCAGTGTGGGGCTCCCACTTCACTTGCATTTCCCCAGCTCCCGGCCCAGTGTGGGGCTCCCACTTCACGTGCATTTCCCCAGCTGCTGGCCCGGTGTGGGGCTCCGACTTCACGTGTATTTCCCCAGCTCCTGGCCCAGTGTGGGGCTCCCACTTCCTGTGCATTTCCCCAGCTCCTAGCCCAGTGTGGGGCTCCCACTTCACATGCATTTCCCCAGCTCCTGGCCCGGTGTGGGGCTCTCACTTCATGTGCATTTCCCCAGCTCCTGGCCTGGTGTGGGGCTCCCACTTCACATGCATTTCCCCAGTTCCTGGCCTGGTGTGGGGCTCCCACTTCATGTGCATTTCCCCAGCTCCTGGCCCAGTGTGGGGCTCTCACTTCATGTGCATTTCCCCGGCTGCTGGCCCGGTGTGGGGCTCTCACTTCATGTGCATTTCCCCAGCTCCTGGCCTGGTGTGGGGCTCCCACTTCATGTGCATTTCCCCAGCTCCTGGCCCAGTGTGGGGCTCTTACTTCATGTGCATTTCCCCAGCTCCTGGTAGCCCATGTGAATGCAGCGACTAGGGGACACCCCTAGTGAGGAACCCTCACTCTGGGAGGCACTCTGACCTCAGGGTAGGCATGCTGATCTCAGGGAGACACTCTGACCCTGGGAAGGCACCATGATCCCCAGGACGAATCCTAACCTCATGGAGCTGTGGAAACTCAGAGCAGTGTCAGCTAAGACCCCTCCTCAACATGCCCCCCCCCCACTGACTTCCCAGGAGAGAAATGTCCCGATCTAGAGTGGCTCTGTGGCAGAGGTGAGCCCATTCTGTGGTGCTGTTTATGGCAACTATGAAAGCATGGGGGGTGATAAGCCAGGCTGGGGCTGGAAATGTAATTTTCTGGCTTTCATTAGATTCTAATCACATTTCAGTCAACAGAATGCCTGGCCCTGAGGTTCTGTGGTTTTCATGATGCTAAGACTGAAGGTGGATAGCAGGGACCACACAGCCTGTTCCTTACGACTGCAGAAGTTGGCCTCTGTCTCCCGTCACTCCACCCCCCTCTCAGCTCTCTCAGCACTGGGACAATAAGTACCTTCTTTGGACAGGGGATTCTGGCTTGTAGGTGTCAGCCTTATCGGCTGACCTGAAGGCGGTGCCTGTGGTCAACCTCAGGTTGTCAAGGTGTCCTCCCTTTCACTGTGAGGCCCAGTCACTTCCCAGGTGGAACCCCTCCTGGTGGAGGCTTCCAGGGGTTGCATGTGTGAACCATCCACTTAGCCTCTCCCTCTCCCCATCCTGGCTTCTGCCCAAAGGAGACCAAACATAAAGTCCTGGGTCAAGTGCGGCAAAGTCTGTGTCACCTGGGTCTGTCTGCAGATGGCTGCCCTGGAGCACTGGGACAGCTCTTCCCACTAGGCCATGGGACCCACCTGACCCTCTGACTCCCAGGGAGTGCAAGGCAAGGCTTGGGAGCTGCAGGTCACTGCAGGGGTTCTGCCTCTTGACCAAGGTGACCCATCTGGGACATGGGTCTGCCTTAGAGTTGAGAATAAGTAAGAGCTGCTTGGGAAAGGCCTTCTCTTTCCTTTCCTCCTGACATCGTCTGGAAGCCACTGACAAGACCCATGATACCCGGCAAGGAGAGGAGGTAGGGTCTGGCCTGGGCTCCAAGGGTGATTTGGGATGTGCTTATCTGGGGCGGAGGACAAGTCACATACCACACTGTCCCCCTTAGAGGGAGGAACTGCTTGAGTTTTGGTTCAGGAAGGGAAGAAAAAGATGAAAGATAGAGAAATCGGACTAATATTCAGCTTTGGGAGGTCAGAGGGGGCCTGGACTGTCAGGGACTGGGCAGGAAGTGACGCAGGGCAAGGGTGCGGACTCTGGACTCACAGGCCCTGACTTCAAGTCATGACTGCAACTCGTTAGTTTGTTAGCTGGTGATGTCAGCAGGAGTTAGTTTTCTTACATATAAAGCAGGCAGAAGGGAACACCTCCCCCCAGGGCTGCTGTGGAATGAGGGTGTCTGTGAAGCAGTGGCACTGAGATTAGTGCTCCCCAGTGCTCACCGTCACCCCCTGAGGGAAAGGAAGGGGTGGGGACGCTCAGGACCAAGTGCCCTAGTCTGGAGCGCCTGTGGTACAGGTGCCCGGGAGGTAGGCAGATTTCCATCTCTGTTCATTTTATAGTGAACAAAGGGAGAGGGAAGAGGAGGACTTTTAAAATGTCCAGAAAGAAGTGAAAGGAGGTCCTCAAACGGAAAGTCCCCAAAAGCATTATTCACAACAGTCAGAGGGGTAAGTGACCCAAGAGTACACCAAGACGAGCACAGTGCACGGCGTGACCTGTATGGACAGAGGAGTATTCAGGACCTCGAGGATATTATGACGAGTGAAATAAGCCGGTCACACAAAGACAAATACTGTATGATTCCGCTTATCTGAGGTCCCCAGAATAGGCAAATTCCTAGAAATGGGAAGCAGAAAGGAGGCTGCCAGACCCTGGAGGCAGGGGGACGAGTTTGAGTTTAGTGAGAGCGGGATTTCAGTTTGCAAAGGTGACAAGAGTTCTGACGATGGAAGCAGGTGACGGCTGCACAACGTCCCGAACGCACCCCTGCCACTGAGCTGTACACGTAAACAGGGCCCAAATGGTAAGCTTCATGCACGTGTATTTCACGACCCAAGTGCAAGTCCAGACTTTACACTTGGGTGGCGTCCCCGTGGGCAGAGGGCGGGCAGGCAGATTCCCAGGCTTGGGCGCCTCACTCTTGCTCCCTGACTGTCCCTACCGGGCCCTGAGGGCTCCTGCTAGTGAGGAGAGATCTCTTTGTGTCCCAGAGGCCGCGGCGCAGCCTGGGCAGTGCGGCCCCGCCAGGGGGCGACAGAGCCCGCGTGTGCTCCGCGGAGGCGCGGGCGGCGCTGAGGCTGCTCCGGCCGGAGTCGCGTCCCGGACCCAGGGTTGTGGACCCGAGACCCTCCTCACACATCGGCTCTCGACCCCGCAGGACCCCCAGGCGCAGACCAGAGCTGTGTGGCCTCTCGCCGAAGCTCTCGTTCCGGGTCACAGCCATTTTATCATGGCTCACATCTCTGAGTTTCTCCGGCTCAGGTGGCGCTTGCTGGGGCTGCTGTCGCCTGCGGGCTCGGGGTGGGGGTGGGGCGACACACCGAGGAGCTACTGGGTGGCGATTGTCCACTGGGAGCTCAGCCCCGGCTGCCCAAGGCCAGCCAGACTCGAGGAGAGCGAAGGCAGATGCCACCTCTGGGTGGGGAGAGTGATGACGAATTGGCGGCCACCTTTAACCTACCCCAGCGTTTGTCAGCTTTGGGCCTCAGTTTCCCCTCTGTCACATAGGCTGCAAAAGTTGTCACTTATTTAAAGAGATTTTAAGAGACCTGTAACCTCTCACAGGGAGCAGAGAGCAGGCTGGTAGTGTGGCTCGGCAAGGCGCTGGGGAGGCTGGTGTTGGGTGGGCTGGGGAAGAGTGATTTTGCCAGAGAAGGAACCCGCACCAAGGGAAAGTTTGCTGTGTAGTGTACGAGGGTGTGTCATCTGTTTTCATTACCTCGAATCCTCAAATGAACCCTGTAAGAGGGGTAAAATTGGCTCCATTGTATAGAGGAGGAAATGATAAGCCTCTTAGTGATTTGCGGTACGCCGGGAATCTAAGGGTGTCTTTCTCCGGAAGCTTGTGCTTCTGCCAACCCGTTGTGCTCTCCAGAAGCAAAGTCATGCTTTGTTTGTACCTCAAGAGTCTTCAGAGGACAAGGAGGACAGGGATGACTCTGGCATGTAAAGGGCCCCTCAGAGCCATTTATGGCAGGGAGGAGGGGAGAGCAGGGAGCTGGCTGGCTAGGAGGCTTCAGGAAGGACTGGAGCCCCACTGGGAAAGCGTGAGCAAGTGGGGACCGGACACCGGGAAGGTAGCGCTGAATTTGCAACATGAGGGATTTAGTTCATCTCAAGACAGGAGTTGAGGAAAAAAAGCTTTCTCCCCCAGTATCCAAGGAAGAGACCTTATTATACCGGGACATATACAATGCAGAGACCGCAGAATATATTGATCCTGTAATAGAACTGACTTATCTTTAGTACTGCCCTTTACACTAAAATTGTCCCCTGAATGGTGAGAAAGACCATTGCCTGGAACAAAGGGGAGGATTGCCACAGCAGAACTGGAGAACCAAAACTTCAAATTCTCCAATCTGAGATGACAAACAGGAAGAAATGTGATTGGTCAGAAACGCTTTCTCCCCCAGCCCCTATGCCCAAAGACTACTGCTGCTGTTATTTTCATGGTGCCAAATGTTTTTGGCATGTGGGTATTTTTCACAGGCCATATGCAGCCTAGCTGGACGGATAAATTGCCTCTTGCACGTCTTTTTTCTTTATTTAACATTATAACTATGTAATCCTCACAGTTACTTTGTGATGTATATAATATTTCCTTCCTTCTACTGATGAAAAATTTAAGTCTGAGGGAGGTTATGTAGCCTTCCCAAGATCACAGAGCCAGTAACAGCAGAATGGAGACGCAAAGCCCAGTCTCTGGGGCTAAGCTTGAACTCTGTGCTGTGGTGGCTGCTTCATAAACCGGACTCTGATGTTCGAGGGCAGATGAATAGAGGTGCTCTCCCTTTGTTACACACTAGAGTTGTGTGGGACCAGGTATTGATCCACTCCCTGTGTATCCTATGTTGTTTATGGTGAACAGGGTGCCTGTTCCCTTTGGTTCCAAGTTAGTTTAGGAATGTGGTAGCTCTTATATTGGGCTACCCAGGGGGGCTCTCCCTTTTCTTTCTCCCTTAGGTAATATACATGGTCCTCAGGGGTCCTCCGGATCACAGGAATTGGCATTCCTGGTTTTAGTGATTTTCTTAGGATATTAACTTGGTCCACCCAGCCAAGGAAAATCCTTTCTTAGAATTTTTCTGTTTTTTTTTTTTGTTGTTGTTGTTGTTTGTTTGTTTCATGCTCATCCCTCACATTCCAGTTTAATTTCCTTTGAAGTCAGCTTGAACAAGGTAGAATTTGTGAAACTGAAGTTCTAAGATTCTGGGTATAGTAGATTTTTTTTTTTTTAATATAGCTCCTTATGGTTTAAAGCTCAGCAGTTTCTAGCTTTTTAGAAGGCTCAGCTGATTTAGTAAAAATTTTGAGCAGATATTTCCAATGTTTGTTATTTATTTGTAAATTACACACATATACTATTGAAGTAATATATTAAAGTATGATAATTAAAAACATGAAATGATATTGTTTATTTTCTTGATGGTACAAAAACTCTGTTTTTTACTATGTTTTTGAAGTCGTATGCTCATTTTATATTTATGTATGACTGAAATGAATATGCTTCATTTCAATAGTTTGGTTTAACCCTCTCGTATATGATTCAAAAGTCTGCTTCAGGGCTCAGGCTATGTTGATACCCGGGTATAGTGACTATCATGGCTAAAACAATACCATACAGCGAATGCAGTGAGGGCATTATTCGCTGTAATTCTGAGTTGTGACTCAATTTTTTCAGCCATATCCATCCTTTCCACTAGCTGTGCAAAGGTTCTGCTGAAAGTTTACTAATAAATTTTCATCTGGTTTGGTGTCAATCTAATCAAAAGTGTTTCCCATTGGCTAGACCCAGAAAAAGTCAGAAGGCAAGGAAATCTGGTTAATGCTTTTTTACATAGAAAGATATGTTCAAAGCACTCCAAAATTTTACACTGGGAAGATTTTTAAATCATTTAGAAATATCCCATTTCTCAGTTTTTCAAAGGTGTACAATAGCAGAATTTCTAATTTCTCAGTTTTTTAAATGTGTACAATAATGGTTGTAATTTTCCACCATTATAAAAATAATTCTAATTATCCATTTTCAACGTGTTTTCTCTATGGCATGAATTCCTTTTTTCAAAGAAGTCACTTTCTCACTCACTAGTACGATGTCAGTGTTACCATGGCTGGACAAATTTAGTGTCTTTTTTTTTTTTTTTTTTGCAGAGCTAACTGCTAGACTGCATATTCCAACAGCTTCTTGTCGCCATGGAAATTTTAGAAAGTGTTTTTCACACAGTAAGGTGACAGAATGGTTCTCCTCTGATGAGCTGTTTTGGTTTTGTTTCTGCTAAGTAGGATTGCGTTTTACAAACAGGAAAATGGTGAGGGAAACAAGTGGGTCTGTCTAAGTTCCTGCAGGTAACACCTGGTGCACCTGGATGGTGTAACTGGAGCGGACTTAATAAAGGCAGTTAAGAAAGGCATGGAAATAGGTCAGGGAAACCAGCCATGGCAGGGAGACCTTACTGCTTTCCCCTAAGGCTGAAGGAGTGTAAAGGAGAGTGTGGACTGAGCCCAGGAAGGGAGGGGGAATCTCTTGGGGAGGGAGCCTAGACTGGAGCTCTGATTCTGCTAGAGGAACTGTGTGAGTTTGCTTGTATTACTGCAACAGAACAGACTGGGTGGCATAAACCACGGAAATCTATCTCCCCACAATTCTAAAGGTAGTCCAAGATCGAGTTGCTGGCAAGGTTGATTTCACCTGAGGCCTTTCTCCTTACCATCTTCTTTCTCTGTTTTCACGAGGTCTTCCCTCTGTGTGTGTCTTTCTCCTGTTGATGGTGGAAATATTGCTGCTTTCCCTGGGGTCACAGCGCAGGAAGGAAGTGATTCTGGGATGCTAGCAACATCTTCCCACCTTGTGGAGAAAGCTTTTTGTCAGTGTTGAGGGGAAGAGGCTCAGAGTAGAGGGCCAGGAGGTGGCAGGAGACCTCACTAAAGGCATGTAGGTCAATGCAGATCATGGATTAGTTGCATCTGGATTCAGTTGTGTGGTACTCCAGTACTGCCCCACTCCCACCTCATCCTTTTCAGTTATAGGAATAATTCTGTCCCTTTTATGATGGAGCAAGTTAGTGTAAGGTTTCTGTCACTTGCACTTAAACTCCTGACCAGTACAGGAGTCTCTTGTTGTAACCAACAACTACCTAGTAAAACTGACTCATGTATAAAAGTGGTCTCTTGTGAGAACCATGTGAAACATAGCAGTTCTTCAAGCCATTTTTCCTTCTCTCTCCTTCATATCTAATTCCTTCTGGGTTTGTGCTTTCTTCTTCCTTTTCCCTCTGCAGACTAGTTTCCTCTATGACTTACTGGACCCTTCTGTACCTAATATCATCTGTGGCTTTGACCAGTCTTGGTGCCTGTGGTGGCCCAGATGCATATGGGTTTGCATCTCAGCTGATCTGTTTCCTGGTGCGGTGTGTTAATTACATGGATCTGGGAGGGAAGCAAAAACAAATGTCCATTCCCAGGTCAGTCATCTGTGGCTAGAGGCATGAGGTAAATGGGTATAGTCATTGCCCCTTTAGCAGAGGCCATGGTGGAGCAGATTCTCTTAGTGGATATTATAGGGAGGCAGCTGCAGCATGGCTGGTGCAGAGTGGCTGACACCAGATGCTCCAGATTCCCTTCATGGTCAGAAGTGCCACAGTCTCCAGTAGTGCAAGTCATTCTGCCAAATTTCCTCTTGCCCTAAGCAAGACCCACACTATCCAGTTCCCATTCTTGAACTTTTGTCCTAGCAATAAGGATCCTCTCCTACGTGCCATTATCCACACACTTCCACTCCTATGACTGAGCAGATTCTTTCCCACACAAATTTATTAAGACTTGTTTTGTGACCTAACACATGGTCTATCTTGGAGAATGTTCTATGTTCTGATGAGAAGAATGTATATTCTTCAGTTGTTGGGTAGAATGTTCTGTAAATGTCTGTCAGGTCCATTTGGTCGAAAGTCCAGTTTAAGCTCAGTATTTCTTTCTTGATTTTCTGTCTTAATTTTCTGTCTAGTGCTGTCAGTGGGGTGTTGAAGTCCCCCACTATTGTTATATCATTGTTTATCTTTTTTCTTAGGTCGAGTAATTTCTTTTTATGAATCTGAGTGCTCCACTGTTGGGTGCATATATATTTAAAATTGTTATACCTTCTTGTTGAATTAATCCCTTTATTATTATATGATGAGCTTTCCCTTGTTTTTACTGCAGTTGATTTTTGCTTCTGTTTACATGATATATCTTTTTCAGCTCCTCTACCTTCAGCCTATGTGTCTTTATCAGTTAGGTGAGGTTTTCACAAGGAGCATATGTCTGGATCATGATTTTTATTCATCCTGATGCTGTATCTTTTAAATGAGGCATTTAATCTGCTTACATTCAAGGCTAATATTGGTATATGAGGCTTTGTTCCAGTCGTAATGTTAATTGTTATTTATTTGCCTTGTAGTCTCATTTGTGTATTGTTTTATAAGACTTGTGAGTTTTATACTTTCATGTGTTCTTATAATGGTGAATATCAACATTTTAAAAATTA
This sequence comes from Galagoides demidoff, assembly GCA_963574575.1. Taxonomy (NCBI): domain Eukaryota; kingdom Metazoa; phylum Chordata; class Mammalia; order Primates; family Galagidae; genus Galagoides; species Galagoides demidoff. The sequence goes on along the minus strand of CAUYQV010187433.1, from coordinate 6,062 downwards.
ACCTTTTGTTTCCATGTTTAGAACTCCCTTGAGCATTTCTTGTAGGACCAGTCTAGTGAAATTCTCTCAGCATTTGCTTGTCTGGGAAAGACTTTATCCTTCATTTATAAAGCTTATTCTAGCAGGATACAAAACCCATTACTGACAGTTTTTTTTTTTTTTTTTGCCTTTAAGAAGGTTAAAAACAGGACTCTAATCTCTTCTGTTTTGTAAGGTTTCTACTGAGAAATCTACTGTTAACCTGATGGAATTTCTTTTATCAGTGACTATATATTTTTCTCTTGCTGATTTTAGAAATTCTTCTTTCATATTGACTTTAGATAGTCCAATGACTATTGTTTTGATGAAGTCTTTCTTGCACTGTATTTCTCTGAAATTCGTTGAGCCTCTTGTATCTGAATGTTCTAAATCTCTAGAAAGACTGGGGTAGTTTTCCTCAATTGGTTACTGAAATATGTTTTCTATTTTTTTTTTTTTTTTGCTTTTCTTTCTCTTTCATTGGCTTTTGGCCTTTATTTGTAGGTTTGGATAGTTTGTATAATTTCATAGTTCTCCAAGGCTTTGTTCATTAAAAAAATTATTGTCTTTATTTTTAACTGACTGGATTAATTTGAAATATGTCTATTTTAAGAATCTTTCTTCTGCTTGGTTTAGCCTATTGTTTCAGCTTTTAATTGTATTTTGTAGTCCATTCAATGCATTTTTCAGTTCTAGAAGTTCTGTTGGTTTTTCTTTGAAATATCTATCTCTTTGGTAAATTGATTTTCTGATTTTTTTGAATTGGTTTTCGAATCTTTCTTTCATATCATTGAGCTTCTTTACAATCTATAGCCTTTCCTGAGTCGAAACTTCCTTCTCTGTGATTCCCAGTTCCTCCTGTTTCCTCCAGTAGAGTACTTATTAATTTGAGTTATGATAACTTTTTAAATTTGTCTGTCTTTCATATTAGGCAGTAATTTAGCATGATATAATGGGAAGGTTTTGGAATAAAAAAAACACGGTCTCAAATTCTGATTCCACTACTCATTAGATATATGTCTGTGGTGAATGATTCAACTTTTCTGAGTGTTAATTTCTAGTTTGCAACATGCAGACAATGGCACTGATCTCACGGGTTTATTGTGAATGTCAAATAAGAGTGTATATAAAGAGCATAGTATTGTGCCTTTCTTGAAGGCAGGGACAGTGTTTACCTCATCTTCAGTTTCTCAGTGCCAAGAACAAGGACTGTTATGTGGTGGATTTAATACAATGTTGTTGAATGGATGAATATTTAATTCAAAAAATAAAGTTCTAAAGATAGACAATTGGATACTAGGACAAAACGGGATGCTTCAAGGCTGGGCAGTCTCTTCTAGTTGACTGAAATTTAATGGCATAAGATATCTCATCTTCAACCCAGACCCATGGAGGTCTATGGCTCACAACAAAGGATGGTTTTTAGTCCTGCTTAGAAAGGAGTTGGTGAGATCAGACTTATTGTCTGTATTAATTATCTTTTGCTCCATAACAGTATTACTATAAGCACCATAGTTTGAAAGAGCATCCACTTATTATCTCATAGTTTCTGTGGGTCAGGATTCTGGGCATCGTTCAGCTGGGACCTCTTCAAGACTGCAGTCAAGGTGTTGGCCATGGCCCCTTAAAGCTAAGTAGCCTACAATTTTGCACTGACTCTTGGCCAGAGATTATCCCTCAGTCCCCTGATAAATGGTCCTGTCCCTAGGCAGTTTGATCCTTTAGATCCAGCAAGTGAAGGACAGAGACTGCAATAAAACTGGTGCAACCACCTCATGTAGCATCAATGAACACAGCAATTATCTACTCACTTGTATGCATGTAAATCCCATCACCTTGGACCCAGTCCATATGGCTAAAAGGCGATAATGGGTCCTTCTCACACAGAAAGGAAGGTGATCACACAAAGGCATGAATATTAAGGGACAGTAGTCACTGGGGGCCATCATGGAGTCAGATCACCACACTATCTCATGCTAAACAACGATTACATGGTGAAATGTTTGAAGCAGCTGTCTTTAGGCATTGAACAGAGGACAGTATGGACTGTGCACATTGAGAGAAGCATAGGAAGTGAGCTCCACATTTACCCTGGCCTTTTTCCTGGGACAATTTTTAAGCCATAGCTTAGGAAACTAGAACTTTAGAAAGTGGTCTTGCTGAGCAGAGTGAACAAAGATTGGAATTTAAGGCTATGTGTTATTTGGAGTTTGAAGGGTAGGGTGTCAGAGAGAAGAGAAACACAAAACGGTCCCAGAAATCCCATAGGAGCTTGGCCAAATCCCAATTTATTCACATTTAGTTAATGTTTAGACCATGAGAAGCCAATAACAGCTTCTTGGGGACTATGGCAGCTTGTATTTTATAAAGATGGACAAACAATATCTGCTATCCCACATGTTCTTCAAAAATGTGACTTGGGCATGCTCCCATCAAGAAGTGGAATCTGTTTCTCTCATTTTGAGTCTTGATAGACTGTGACGGCTTTGTAGAGCAAAGTCAATCACCTATACTCTGCCTTGCATAAATTCCTGACCCATAGAATCTGAGAGCATAATAACCTGGTTTATAAGTTCCTAAGTTTTGGGAACAACTTGTTACACAACAATAGTAGCCTGAACATGGAATTAGAGCTGAGTAGATTTTTATGAGATTGTAAAGTGGGTGACCTTTTTGAACTGGACATTTGGAGACACACAGAAATCCCAGAAATACCATATCTAAGGTGTGAAGACAAGATCCCTATAGGAAAATAATATAATGTTCAGAATAAACCTGAAACAGACATTCCCTACTAGTAATTTAACTACCCAAGAGAACAAAACTTGGCACTACTTGGAAGTAGATAACAATACAGATCTACAGATATCATTGACAATGCTAGTAACAATGAAAGATAATGAGACATGCAAAGAAGCAGAAAAATATGACCCATAATCATAAGAATGAAAGAAGTAAACCTACTGGTCACCCAGTAAGAGGTTGGACTTAGCAGATGAGAATATAAAATTACTATGATAAACAATTCAAAAATATTATACAAAATGTGAACAAAATGGGTGAGTAAATGAAAAATGTTTTCAAAATATTTCCATTTCTTTCTTTTCTTCTTTTTTTCGACACAGAGTCTAACTCTGTTGTCCCAGGCTAGAATGCTATGGTATCAGCTTAGCTCAGAGCAACCTCAAACTCCTGGGTTCAGGTGACCCTCCTGCTTCAGCCTCCTGAGTAGCTGGGACTACAGGTGCCCACCATGATGACTAGTTCATATTTTTTAGTAGAGACAGTATCTTGCCCTTGCTCAGGCTGAAATATTTCCATTTCTTTTCTTTATTTCTATCTATCTTTCTTTTTTTTTTTTTGAGACAGACTCACTATATCACCCTCCGTAGAGTGCAGTGGTGTCATAGCTCACAGTAACATCAAACTCTTGGGCTTAAGCAATTCTCTTGCTTCAGCCTCCCAAGTAGCTGGGACTATAGGCACCTGCCACAATGCCTGGCTATTTTTTTGTTGTAGTTGTCATTGTTGTTTTAGCAGGTCCCGGCCAGGTTCAAACCTGCCAGCCCCGGTTTATGCGGCTGGTACCCTAACCACTGAGCTATGGGTACTGAGCCAATATTTTCATTTCTTAAAAAAGAAATTCTAGAACTGAAAGTTATCCTCCTGAAACTTAAGAATCATTGGTTTGACTTAATACTACACTGATTTTAGTCAAAGAAAGTATCAGTGAGTTAAAAGGGAAGTCATTAGAAATTATACAAACTTAAGAATAAGAAGAAAAAGTTAGTAAAAACCAAACCCAAACACCGTCTCCAAATAGAGCACCTAAAACTGATCAAAGTCAAGCTGTCTAACTTATGGACAACTGGAGCCTCAGAAATAGAAATGGTTAAAGATTTCCAAAGTTGATGAGGGAAATTAACTTCAGATCCCAGAAACTCAGCAAATACTAAGTACCAAGCAGGAAAATTACTTAAGCACATCATAGTCAAACTGCTGAAAACCAAAGGCAAAGAAAAAATCTGAAAAGCAACTGGCTGTGTGTATACACACTAAGACATTTAGGGTAACAATAAGAAGGATGAAAGCTGCCTTTTCATTAGGAACAATGGATGCAGAACATATTAAATGAAATAAAACAAAAAACAAGGAGATACTATATCCGGTGAAAATATCCTCTGAAAATGAAGGGGAAAAATGACTTTTTTAAGAAAAAAAATCTGAGTAATTTTCAGTCCTCAGTATTGTGCTCTAAAAAATGCCAAAGAAATAAATATAAAAGATCCCAGGTTAACAAGAAAAAGAAAGAACACTGAAAATTGTAATGTGAGTAAGTACAAAAGGGCATTTGTAGTTTTTTCTTAAGAGATTATTGATTGTTTAAAACAACAATAATAAAATATGTGATGGGATTAATAACATATGTAGAAATATAACCTATGGCAACAAAATCACAAAGGGAACAATGGAAGAATAACTGAAATTATGCTATTATAAAGTTCTTATATTTTATATGCACACTATACTATTAATTCAAGCCAGACTGTGATGAATTGAGAGTGCCTATTGTAACCCCTGAAGGAACTACTTAAAATTACAAAAAGTTACAGCTAAAAAGCCAAAAGAGTAGATAAAATGAAATGTATAAAACTACTTGATTAATTCAAAAGAAGGTACAGAGGGTGGAAAACAAAGTGCCAAACAGATGGAACAAATAGAAAAGAAAAGCAAGGTGGTAGAATGAAACCCAATCATGTCAGTAGTTACCTTAAGTAAAAATGAACTATAACTTGCATGAACTTGCTATTACTGAAAAACATTTTTTCCCCAAACTCAGAGGTTTAAAATAGCAAACATTTATTATTTCACAGTTTCCATAGATTAAGAATGCAGGACAGGGATGATCTAATCAAGACCGTGGCCGAGTAGCAGCTTCTGTGTGACCGGCTGCATTGAGAGTGGGGAGAGAAGACTCCTGGCATCTCTGGCCTGTGGGTTTTACCCAGAAGCTGTCTCTGGTGACCCAGGAAGTCAGCAAGAGACTTCTGGACCCTATGAGGAGGATGGAAGTGGTAGAAAACCAGCAAGTAGTGGGTGCCTGTTTGTTTGGTCAGAGGCTGCCTGCAGCTGTACCTATAGCAACAGCAAGACTGCAAGCAAGAAGAGCCTTGCTTGGGGGCTGTTTTGGTTTGTCTGGACTTGGACACTCCATTGAACTGCACTGCCTTGGGAGATCTTAGGCCAGTGTGCGGATGACTTTGGGCACTGTCTGGGACCCCGGACTGAGCCGCTGAGCCGGTAAGGAGCTAATGCCATTCAGCTGTGGGTTGCCCTCACAGCAACTGTGGGGGAGCTGCCCCTGAGTGCTGCAGCGAGGTGATAGGCCAGGAGACCTTGGGCAGTAATCTAGTGACTGAGCTGCCCAAAGGTGGGGATTGAGATACTGGGGAAGTGGGGAGATCCAAGTGTTTGGCAAATTAATAGCCTTGGCCCTCAGGGGCATTGAGGGAAACTAGATTTGGTGCACTGGATAAGAAGGCAGCCATGACAGGGGAGATCCCAGGGATAAGTGCTTTCCTTGGAAAGCTTCTGCTTGGCCAACATTCATGGTCTGGAGTATCTTTTAAGTGGGCTGAGGAGATATTTGGGCTCCTAAGCCTGCAGGGTCTGTGAAATCAGCTGAGGCCTCTAGTCTACATCTCATACAGCTGTATCAACATTGGGATTAACTTCTCATTCCTCAGATGATCACCTGTTGCCCAGACAATATTTACCAAGTTATATATACTGTTTGTTTTTTTGGTTTTGGGGTTTTTGTTTTTTTCTTAATTTAACATTTTTTGGGGCATTTTTCTTTTTTTTTCATTATTCTAGTTTAAATTCAATCTTCCATTTTTGCCTTCTTTAATAATTAGAATTTCATTTTTGCCAGTGTTTCTGCCCCTATTATTTGTTTTTTCTACCCCCAATTGTATCCTATTAGGGTTTTTGCTTGTTTGTTATGGTTTGATTTATAGTATTTTTGTCTTTCCTCTCTACCC